>CANUEX010002349.1:0-34539 GCA_948099535.1 Jatropha multifida
TGAGTTTGCATTATTTATTATTATTCACTGAGTTTAGTGAAACTCACCCCCCTTCCATAAATATTTTTCAGGAAATAAGGATATTGTTGGTCCATAAGACTCTGCTTCCTTCTTCGCAGAGGATTGATCATGTTAGTATAACTCTCTAATAATATTTAGAATACTCCGCACATTTTATTTTACTCCGCAGTTAGGATGCTTAAATAAATATTGGTTTGTAATAGAATTATTATGTGACTATAAATAAATTGTAGAGTGTAAATGACTATCTGGAAGACTGTATGATAGGAACAATTGAACATATTATGACAAATAAATATTTGTATGAGAAAATATTTTTATTATATGGATATGGGCCCGAACTGCGAATAGTATGTATTACTAATGCTGAATCAGAATTATTAACTCTGATTGTCTTATGAAAAATGTCATAATATGGGCTTACTATTCCGATAGTCAAATGATAATAGGGATGGATTGTAATAGTTTAGGCTTACTACGGGCTTCGGGTGCCTTAAGCTTACCTAGGTCCTAGTGCCGGTCCGGCCCACGGTTTTGGATCGTGACAATAACAAAGTTAAAAGGTGAGTAGGAATACAAGAGTGATTTACAATTAGTACTATAACCATGCAAGCACATGACAAAATATAAATTTAGAATAAAAGCGGAATCTTGTATCTGATGATACTCGTGCAACATCATTTACATCTTTAGTGTCCTTCCTCGTGTTTCATTGATTGTTAAATTATCTTGAAAATACAATCCAATTAAAGTTTAAACTCAAATTATAATAAAAATAATTGTCTTTAATATTAATTACTTAGTTACAATTTAGCAAATTTAGTTTGTTCAAGTCTATCACCATCATCAACATACACTAAAATTGAGATTTGAATAGAGTGAACTTTGTATCTGAAATTAAAAAAATACATAATTATTTAGGTCAAATTAAATGAATTAAAAGAACTAATTAAATTAATTAATTGATTTACCTCATTGAGCTTGAACAATAATCCGATTGACTTACTAAGCAAGTACCAAGAAAATCAAGAGAAAAAAATGTGTTATACTGCTATTGCTTTGCAAATTTTACACTGTTTGACCAAATAACGATATATTTTTGGGATATGCAGTGTTTGGCTAAAAAAATATATGTTATATTGCTACGGCTTTAAAAATATTACAAAGCTATAATAAAAAAATAGAAAAATATAATTAAAACAATATAATAAAGAATAGTTAAAGATAAGGTTAAAGGTTCTAATTTAGCGACGCAATTAAATTGACAATTAGTATAATAACAATCCAGTGTGGCAACCTGTATTATAAAACATCACAGCAATTAAGACATTAAAGCAAATGACGAACAACAAAGTAACTCAGTTGTACAACCAACAATTTGGCACATAGCACAAGAGATAAGAAGTGGAATAACCATTAAATATACGTCCCTAAAATTTAAGGGGAAGAAAAAAATAGAATTACTGATCTGTAAAGAATAGAACAAAATAAAACTACGAAAATAACGGTTTAAAAAAATGTGAAATTCAGCTCACCAAATATATCTAGATGAATGATGGCTAGAAACTCGAACACAACAACAAAGTCCGGTTCTCACCTCTATCAGAAACTTAAATTAACTCGATCACAAAAATAAACAAATATCATACAATAAATTCATATTTGATATATCCGGCCACTAATTTTGCAAGAAAAAAAAAATATATATATATATATATGACGTTTTAGTTGAATTAAATTAAATTTAAAAATATAAGATTTTAGGATTAGATTAAGTTTTAAAATTTACCGATTGTCGTTACTATATATATATATATATATTAAAATATTAAGTTTTAAAAAAAATTATGTTAGCCAATCAAAATGCAAAAAATAAGAAAAATTTTAAAATTTTCTAAAAGAAGAAAATAAAATATTGAACAAAGAGAACGTCTTAAAATTTTCTCTTTATTTCAACTTTTATATAGATATATAGATACAAGAGAGAGTAATATTTCATAATCTCCTCCATCAATATTTAAATATTAATATAAATAAGATGAATATTACGCTACTAAACAGTATAAAAAATAAAAAGAATATTTTTTTATATCTAAATAAAGTAAAATTAATATTTTAATACCTAATTAAAACACTAAATACTATCGTAAAAAATATTATAGAACCTAAATAAATTCAACAAAAACATGTAAGAACTGAAAGTAGCCGCTCATAATTGAAATACACGTGTGCGCCCGCGCGCGCGCGCACACACACACATATATATATATATAGTATCAAATTAATACACATTAAGCTAATGAAATGAAAAAAAGTATATATTTCTGAGGAATGAGATAGGATGACAACAATTTAAAACTAGAGATTTCGAATTTGAGCCTTGAATATGGAGTTCATTTGACCACTCAAAAGGGAGTGATTTGTCCCTTTTATGAGTCTGCTCGGAGTGAATCCAAATTAATCGGACTAATGGACTTTGGACACTTAGATGGTTAAAATGAAACAAAGAAAAACACATATGGTGCTAATTTCTCACATTAATTAACTAGAATTTTGTTCATAGAAATTGCACCGCATTTTAGCTCAAGCATCAAAAGAATACTTTTCAGTATTCAAATGATCATTAATCTAAACCTTAACAAGTAATTATAAGGGCAGAAAATAGGTAATGCATTCTTTAGTTAATTCACATACTTTTGGGCTTTATGATATTTCTCTGCAACAGCCAATGAGTGTGGTTTATAGTTAAGATTAAAAATTAGAAGCTAAATATAATTAATGGTGAAAAGCAAAGAAAAGTGGAGGGAATTGAATTCATAACATAACCATCATCACTATTATTATTATATATAAAGTTTTAATAATATATTTGAAAATAATTATAAATTTAATTAATAAATAAAAAGCTGTGAATCACTTTGTTTTCTCTTCCATTAAAATTGCAGGATATCTTCCATAAGAAGTGTCATTTCTTTACTGCCAATATAAAAGGACTTTTCCTATAACTATATTAGGAAAGTCACCAAAGACGTATTATTGGTCAGCATCCACTACATATTTGCCACTCCATATCATTGTTTTTTCTTTCAAAGGGTGATTCCAAATGCACCTTACACACTATATATACACACACAAGTGGGATAATATGCCATTGAGGAGGGTATCAATCTTTTCCCATATATGGGTATGTTTGAGTTTGCTAAATGCTACATATTTAGCATAAACAATTGAAGTGCTTTTTTAACTAAAGAATGTCATTAAAGCCAAAAAAATCTCACAAGATGCCCACCTAATTAATTTTCTGTGCTCAAAATATCTAACCTAGAGGGTTTTTGGCTTCTGCTATAGCTTTATTATATAGCTAGGGGTGATTCCCCAAACTTTCACAATCTTAATCAATACATTTACAGGTAAGTCTAAAGGTACCCCACCTTAAAATGTTTGAAACAAACAGACAAACGCACAAAAAAGCAGTAAACACCATTAGTGCATCAATTAGGTGTATATATATATGTTTGCATGTACCCTCAAGCGAATGAATAGCTTTTTTTTCTGATCCGCAAATAAATTTATTTTATTATAAGTTACCGGGAAAAATTTATTAAACCTCAGTACTAAAAATGAGACGACAAGCCCCCAATACATTTAAATTTAACTAAAGAAGAATGAGTTAAAAAATCTAACCGAGCCAATATGAATAATATTTTTTAATTACAAATAAAATAAAAAATATATGAGTGTACAAAGGCAACATAAAAATGCCAAAGTATAAAATGATAAATTAAAATTTTAGGAATATAATATCATTTCTCTAGTTAGTTCAGACATGTATTTATATAATCATCCTGATAGAAAGATGTACTAAATAATGAATATAGCTCTATTATTCGCAACATGAACATGCACTGAACATTTTCCGTCTCTGTACAGATATATATATATTTAAGTCTAATGCCTATGAATTGGTGAAACAACAATTGATTAATAAAAAGCATATGTAGGTTAATTGTATCTTTAAATCTTGGAAGCTAGCTAGCTAGTTTGTCCATAATGTGAACAAAAGGCAGACAGACATATACATAATCTGTTGGTCTGAAGCCGGTAAAGAAACAGATAAAAGAAAAACAACGAACTTTGAAGTTCATAGACAACAATTCAGGGATGACAGATTAATCAATAATTAAAAAACATATATAAGTCAACAATAATTTACCTACTCATAAATATATATAAATCAACAAGAAGAGACAAACTGAAAATCCGATCTATAAGGTTAGGATGCATAGAATATAATTAATTATATAATCACATTAAATCAAACGAAGCCAATATAATTTACTTGAGTTAGATTATTAAATTAATTTATACATAGAGAGACATTATATATAATCGTTCTGCCCTTATTCATCATTTCCATTTCCATGGCGACTGATAATATAAATGTATATAGCAACAATGGTCATGAATTGGAAATGGGTCTTCCCTTTTTTTTTATTTTATTTTACATTTGATTCTTTTATTTTCCTTGCTAATTCAGAAATAAAATAAAACCCATCATCAAGCTCTAATTAATTATATTTTTGGATGCAGGAAAAGTTGCGTACTGGACATGAGAGCATTAAGGGGAAATGGGTATGATGATGAATGCTCTGCACCAACTGAAGAACTGAGAATGGAGGCTGTTGTTGTCGTTATTGCAGTAGAAGTACTAATTAGGGCACCGAGACTTGTTAAATTATTATTATTATTATTAGTGTCTTGCGGTAACTGAGTAGAGGAGCTTTCTTGATAAGGACCTTGATCATAAAGGATACCCTTAAACACGTGGCCTCCAATACTCACACTTGTTTGATAAGCTAATTGATCATCCCCTTCTTCATCAATGGAACTCATTCTAAAGTAACGAAATGTAGCTATACAGTTCACTTCAGCTGGAAAATTCCCAACTTCTAATCCTGCAGCTTGGAAAAAAGAGATTAAAAATGGGTCAGGATGATACAAATTGATTAATATATATATATATATATATATATATATAATTCATCTGAAAAGATTTCATATTTTTATATTTGACATAAATGAAAACATATTTCAATTTTGAAAATTGAATTTTATAACAATGAAATGCAGCTATATATATTATATAGAGAGAGGGTTCACTTGCACAGGAAAATTCCCAACTTTTAAACCTAAAATTAAAAAAATAGATCAAGATTCAAAATTTTTAACACAGCCATGTCAAATACTATGTATACGACTCTATCTACACTATAAATAATTTTCATAAAATTATATAAAATTCATTTGAAATTCCAAAATTAATTTTATTTTTAAAAATTAAATTTTATAAACTTCAACTTAGCCAAACCAAAATTTACCATTCATAATTAATTTATATGGTAAAATTGATTAAATCTTAAAAAAAGAAAGAAAAATAAGCAAGAGATTCTTTTAACAGTATTTTCATGGCAGCTAGGGTTCCTATGATTGATATTGCTATATGACAATACTGATATCAAGAAAAAGATATGGATTTACCTGTTAAAGGGTTTAGTCTGAGTCTTTTAGGGTTACTATTAGTGCGTGGCTTTAGATGAGGATTCTGTTGTTGAACAGCAATATTCGAAGGTCTAAGGCGCCTTCTGTAAGCAGGAATCCAAGTGCTTTTGACGTGTGTTTGGCACTCAAACCCTTTGCTTTTACAACAAGTTCTACATCTCATATATACACACTCTTTCTTTGCTTGGTTTCCACAATCTTGACATCTTGATCCACCTAATATTCCTCCTTGTCTCATCATTATTACGTATACTCTTCATCATTTATCAAATCACCATGCTGGTGGTGCCGGTGGCAGCGCAGTGGATGTAGTGGTGGTGATATATGGCCTTCTTTATCACTGAGCAGTCATTTAGCGGCCTTAACTGATGATCTATAATCTGGGTTGTTTCTCTCTAGACGAGGAAAGCTGGGTCGATATTTGATAATTACATATTAAGTTTGTTTTTTTGGAAAAAGAAAATCTTTCTTCTTTTGGTAAAAATATAAACGAAAAATAAATGCAGGAAGATTTGATGAGAATGAGAAACTACAGGTTAGCCGCCGTAGAAGTAGAAAGATGAGGAGCTCATATTATTGAAAGTGCAGCTTATGGACAGTGATGACTGACGAGTCTGAGTTTTTAGAAGGACAGCATAAAAGAAAAAAAAGCAGTGGGAAGTGGGAACTAAAAGAAGTTTATAATAATACAATTACTAAATAAATAAATGATAAAGAATTAAGAATACATGTATATGTTGTAATTAGCTATTCTTGGCCAAGAATGTGTTTTTCATTGCTGCTTTTGTTCTTCAGAAAAAACAAACACTTATCCTAAAATATTGATTAAATCTCTTAGTTGGAAATTTAAATATATAGTTTCTTTAATCAACTCGGGAGAAACCTCTTCTTCCTTTATAGATGTGGCGCGAATCCGAATCAGTCGACCTGTATCTTTTGAAGACGAATGATTCAACACCAAAAATTTATTTATAATAAAATTTTAATTTATATCCTTACAGACAATAAAACATTTTTTGTATATATGAAGGAAGCCGTACCAATAGGCATAACTCCATCTGCTAGTCCCTTGACACTTCAATCCTTTTAGGGCTTGAACATGGATTCCGAAATTCAATTTTTCTGAGTAAAGATAAACTCTCATATTGTGTTAAAGTCTATTTGCCTACACATATGTGCTCATATCTTTCAATAAGTGTATTTTATTTTATCTATTCATTGCTTCATCTAAGGTTTATTTGAACATGCATGAGGTTTCCGATGGAACTCCATCTTTTCTTTTCTTTTATTCATAGAAAACAAAATGGATCACAATAAATATCACAGGTATTATATATAATACATATGGGATAATTTGTTTCTATAATATTTCTAATTAAAATAGTAATTATAACTCGAGTCAAAAATCAAAATTCATACTCTCAATGCTCGTTAAAGAAAAGAGTGAAATATGAAACGAGAATTGATCTGAATGGAAAAGACTCACGTCCTTTAAACAAAAACATCGAAAGTTTGATTCTTGTGAATGAAGAAAATTTCTGCTGAAAGTATTTTCTTCCTATGGCCCGACACAGACTTAATCCAATCAACAGGCTAAGAACACCAATAGTATAAACAAAAAGGAATAAAAAGAATAAAATATCTATCAAACCAAGGAGACATTTATTAAGATCTTTATGCTAAATGTTGATTCCATCATTTTGATTCTGAATATGTTTTCTGTCAACTAGTAATTAGTTTGTATTTATATTATTATTGAACTATATAAATCATATAAAAATAATTAATAATCAATCAATCACATGCAAAATTAGATTACTTTTAGCTCTTTCCTTTCTTACCTACAATCAATCACATTATTGATAATTTTGTACAACCATTGATCGTGGTGGGTTTTCAATATCATGAGAGAAAGATGAATGAATATCACCTATATAGCCTACATGTGTATATGCTTTTGTGATGGCCACTCCACTCAATTTGGCACTTTCTGAATGGAATTGTACGGATACATTTGGCTGTTAGTGTTTTGGACTGCTATATGTGTTCTGATAATAGATTTTTTACCGTTTGAAGATTAAAACAGTAACTGGGATTCAATGATTCAATTGAATATATTATAAAAAAAAATGGATCTACATGCACATAAGAGTGACTGCGAGATTAAAACAGTAATAATGTGCTCGTGTTGTCCCAAAAAGTCTGTGACTTTTCACACTGTTTTAGGGGGTTGGGTCTTGGACTAAGGCTGGATCCTTCTCCTCTCTCCTATTACTACATCAATGGGTGTTCTTACTTCTTACCCTCACGTTAACGTGGATGAAACTAATTTTCGCTCAAAATTCCGCAAATCATGATGTATATAGTCATTAATTTAAATCCCAAAAATCGAATAATGAGAAAATATTTTCTATGTTTCTATAAATCACTTAATCGTAGTGTGTATAATTTACATTTGATCGACTTGATGAGATGATTAATAACATTGTATTTAATTAAGATTTATTGGTACAAAGTCATTCGGCAATATTCCAAACCAAACCTAACTGTAAAAACTTCATTTTACTTTTTTCCACCTCGGCTTGGTTCGATTCTGAATCGAACAGAACATTAATTTATTACAGTTACAAATAAGATTTGATTATCTTGATGAAAATAAATATCTAGTTAGCTTATTTTCAGAAAAAAAATCAAATTTTGGTTTGGTTTGATTTGTTTTAATTATCAAATTTATACTAATTATCAAATGTGATATAATTTTATCCTTCTATTTTTTTAACAAGAGTATACTATATTTTCAGATGAACTTTATTTATAAAATTTATGATTCAAAATATATAAAAAAGTAACAGATTTACTTTTGTTAAAAGACTGTGTTTCTCAGTAACTTGCCATTTACAAGCAATTGCTACCATTTTTTTAACCTTGAAGTAAATGTCTATGGCTTGTTTCTTTACTATTTACATCAACTTTAGTCACAATGTTGTGAAAGCCAAAGTGAAGCACATGCTTTGCACTTTCGGTTTAGCAAGACCTTTCGTTTTCCTTCCTTTTCTGGTTTTCTTCTTCTTGATTATTTTTCTGTCTCTCTTTTCCCTCTTTCACGTTTCTTTCCTTATTTATTTATGACCATTTTTGTCGCGTAAGAAAGGGAAGTAAACTTGAACTTTGATCTTTGCCCAATAGTATACACATTTTTCATTTTTATTTTTTTTTCCTAGTGATTAATTTTCATAGCCCATTTAAGTGATTTCAGTAAAAATAAAAGTTTTTTTAGACAATTTAAGTATTTTATTAATTTTTATAAATCCAGAAAAAATTTAACATTTTCAGATATTTAAATTCGAGCCAATAGACTCACTTCAAATAAATCAACCTATCCCGGAAGTGTTAAGTGAAATCGAAACTGTACAAAATTTATAAGCAACTATCGTTGCTTCTCTTGAAATGAAAATATTTCTGATTACTTTTTAAAAATAAAAATAAAAATATTTTTATTAATTTAATTTATAAATAGGACCTTTGATCGGAGTAGGCCATGACTTTTTTTTTAAGTAATCAGAATGCATGGGCAGATTTGGGCTTAATTACTCTAAAATAAAAGTTTGAGATTTCAATTAGATAAACAATGAAAAAACTTTAAAAACCAATATATATTTTATCTTGAAAAATCACGCAATTCTCTGCCTCTTATTGCTTGTCCACCCCCCAAAAAAAAAATTATTTATCCAATCGTAATTTTTCATTTCACACGATGTTTGAAATAAATTTACGGTCGAAATCATTCATCTAAAATGCATTTTATAAAAAAAAAGTTATTGTAAATGAAATTTTATACTTTAATCAATTATAAAATTCATTTTCAATATATAATTTTACTAATTTATATTTAAAATTAAAGTCGATTTATACTCCATAAAATTTGTTTACAAATTTATTAATTTTAACATAATATGGCTCGAGAATAATCAATTCACTTACACTAGATGTAAAATTGTGTGTTCATCCAATTTTATTGAATTCGTTTATTTAAGACAAAATTTTATTTTGTTTGGTGCAAATTTAAAAGTAAAACAACGTGAGAAATATTTGAATGAAAATTAGAAAAAAAAAACTTAAACACCAATTTGTTTTCCTCCACATTTTCCGGAGGAAAAGGACCGTGTTGTCCCATATTACAGTGTTGCTCTGGGCCTCAGGCTTTGACAGAGCTAGAAAAATGTCTCGTCTCCTTGGACTACAGACAGGACCCATTTGGAGGATCAACAATGCCTCTCTCTCGGCGTCCCTCAAGTGTGGACCACAGACGCAAACGGAGGCATCCGGATTTCGATTTACAAGATAATAGAAAATTCATCTTTTGAGAACTCAAAACACAAATCATTCACACTTTGAACTAAGAAACACGAACTACGCAATGTTGTGTTTGAATTTATGTAGTTGAGTGTTCAAAATTGAAAACTTGATTAAAACCCATTGTGTGGATTTTTCAAATACTTCTGAATTTAAATTTGAAAGAAATGCCTAACAATTTTCAAAATGTGTGATTTTAATGTGCTTTACTCTTAAAAATCCTATATTCCAAGTTAAATTTAGACAGAAGAGTGACTTCTACCAACAAGCCCATTTCCTTTCCTCCCAAAACATTGAAGTCAACAAACTCAACCACCAACCAAACTTCTGCTCTTACTTGTATAAGAGTCAGAGCCCTCTTCAAGACATAACTAGCAAGACAATCATTGTCACTTGTCTGAAGGACTTGCTAACCCAAGGAAAGAACCATATTCTGGAACGATACTCAGGCCCATGACCCATTCTCAAATTATACCCAAAAGCAAACGAAATCATTTATTCATGTCCGGCTGTATAGTACGATTGATTTGAATTTGGGTAAAAGAAATGGGGATTTTGACCTGTCACTTAAGACTAAAATTTTTTCAGTCCACTTACGAGAACTTAGCAAACCATATCAAGTCCCAAACGGGTTGTAGTTTAGGATTAGGATTAAGGCTTAAAGACTTTTCTGAAAATGCTCATTAAGTAAACAAACAAATAACTAGAGGATGCACCAAACGATAAAAAAAAAGATATACATTGAACTAAAAGGTAAAAGCATTCTACTGATACAAACCCAATTACCATAATCGAAAAATTCAATCACTAAACCCGACTATCAAACAATAGTTAAATCCAATCAATGGCACAAAGAAATCAAATGGATCATTGGGTTAAAATCTATAGACATTGAGAAAAATAAGTCATTTGATAACATCCACTATCAAGTCATCCAATCAGCATAACCTTAAAAACCTTGAATTAATCCTATTCAAATTCCAATAATGACACCTAAACCACCACAAGGCACAAAAGATACACATTTAATGGAAAAAACCTTATTTCAATACCAGATTTTCCCCAAATTACCTTCAAACAAAGCTCCTCCTCCTCATTCTTCTTCAAGCCTTGATCCCCAGACCATGCTTGCCACGAACACACCCTGGTTTCACAAAAGAATAAGGATTCCTCTTTGAATTTCCCATTTTAGCAAAAACCCTCTTCCCCAATTTCCTCATCCTCTGCCTCCCTAATTTCCCACTCACTTGCCATGGCACAAGCTCATCGTCCAGCCCATACCCATCTTCCTCTTCCTCTTCCTCTTCCTCTTCTTTTTCCTCGTCTTCCTCAATCCCATAACCCACAACAGGGAAAATAATAGGCCCTACACTACCTTGATAATAATTGACATTATCATCGCAACAACTCACATCATCTACAAGATCTTGGTCTTGAATTTTCTCTTGCGTCTCAATTTCCTGATTCGGAATTTTGGATTTTAACGATGGAGGGGCAGATAAGGCATACCACGAAACAAAGCCATTTTCGAGACTATGTAGAGATTCTGTATCGGAATCGGCATCAGATGGGTTAATAAATTCCCAATAAGACAGATTGTTTGTATCTTGTTCGTCGAGAAAAACAAGATCATCTTGTGCGGTGTTTACAGCGGCGGCGGCGGCGGATGATACGGCTGACGGAGTCATTGTCTTTCTCCCGATCACGGATTTGCCCCGTTTCTTTTTGCGTGTTTGGATTTATTCGCTGTTGGTAGTTTAGTTTTAGTTGAGATGTGCTATTTAATCATTTTGCGCTTTGCGTTGTTTATGGGAGTTAGACGTCAGTGTTGTCATGTGGCGTAGAATCACCACTAGGGCACGTATTACTACCAATCACTGTTAGCCACGTCGAGATGAAATATAAATTTATTAAATAACCGTCCAAAAAGTATACTACGAAGTGCAAATAGAAAACCTTGTCTAATAAGTTTTTTTTTTTCTTTTTAAGAAGACTTCTCTAATAAGTTTTTATTAATTAATAATATTTTTTTTACAGTAATAAACTGAGATTGGCCAGTGAGCAGGTCCATTAAATTTTAGCAAACGGATTTTCAGTTCAAAAACTAATATTTGAACTTAATTATAACACGCACTTGTAATGCATCGTCTTTTCTTCTCACACCCAATGTAGCGCAACACAAGGGCTTCTTTAACCTTTGCTTTTCTTGAGACTCAGACAACTTTATCGTAGCTAAGGTTGTCTTTCCAATCCCAAGTCGGTTTAGTAAACGATGCAAGTAAATTATAACATGAAACGACCAAAACTTGAGCTCAATTATTAGGAACAAGGGTCAATTTGGCACATACACTTATTAAAGAATGATCAGTTTTCATATTTTAAGCAAATTTAGTCTATGAATTTGTTCTAAAAAGATTAGAAAATCCCTAAAATTATTTTAAAATTTGTAAATTAATAAATTGATTCAATTTAACATAATTGATTTTTTTTTCTTCCTATTTTATGATAAAACACCATATAGAATTGAGATTTAAGTTCATAAAAGCATCATTTTTGTAATAGAGTAATTTTACATAACATTCAGTATAATTGTAATCTGTCCAACATGAGAAATATATGAATTTCATATCAATTTTAAATATTCAAAGTAATATATAGTTATTAACTCAAAATCATTAGTAAATGTGGAGAGGATATAATAAATTTCATATATGATTTTTTTATTTCATATTTAATTAATTTATTAATAAATTTTATAAATCAATCCTAATTATAAATTTATGATTCTCTAATCTATATATACAATGAAGAATCCACAGCTAAATTAACTCAAATGTTAAACAAGATCTTTTTAATCATTTTAAACAAGTTTAGGAAGTGAATTGATTTTAAATATTAAATATAATATTTTTAATCATTTTAAATAAATTTAAAAATTAAATTGAGCAAGAAGGTCGAATATGATCCTTTTGACTATGCTAATAAATTCTAAGGCTAAATTGACTTTTATTCTCAATATTATGATGGTAACTAATATTTTTAACTGATATAAAAAATTAAATAAATCATATTTCAATGTTAAAATTTAATAAAAAAGACTAATTTTATCAAGTATTAATATATAAATTAATTAGAAATCCTAATGTTTAGATTCAAATTTAAATTTACTACTAGGAATTATGAAATTATGAATATGAATAATAAATATAGATAACTAGTCATAATAAATCTCACTTTGCGTGCGGTTATGAACAAATAATAATATTATTTATTTTGATTAATAACATTAATAATTAATATATATTTTTCTTATTCAAAATTTAATCATATAAAATATGTTTCTCCTTTTTTTGATTAATAAACTTTATAAAAGAATAACATTTGAAAAAGATAAAAAATAAATTCACTGAAACTTTGACATTAATATATTTAAAAATTGCAAATTTAATTTTTTGCGTAGTATGCAAATTTTTTCTTTGCTTAAGGAAATAAAAGTTTCAAAATAAAAGTATTAATATATCATTTTAAAAATTATATTATTAATAAAAAGATAATTTTATTATTAATTAATTATGCAAAATAACTAAAAGTTTGAATTTAATATTCTACAAATTGTTTTATATTTGTTTTTGTTTTTTTCACTATTTAGAAAAAGTAATTTAGAGGCTGCTATGATATTAAGCTATCTGAGATATTAGTTCCTTTTCATTATTACCTAATGAAAGAAGACTTTCTTTTTTTTTATCTGATCCATATGTAAAATTTATATTAAATTAGCAAATAATATACAATATTGGCAACAAATAGATAAATATATATAGATAAAGTTACATTTAAATTTTCAAATTAGAGTCCTAATTATCTATATACTTATATATCTATAATATATATAAAAGTACGAATTGAGAGAGAAACATTGAGTTTCTGAAGCATTATATGAATTGATAAAAATATAATTATTAATTATATTCTAAATATGATATCAATTTATTATTTTTATTATATTAATATTATAAATTTAATTCTATTCTTATTAAAAATTTATCTTATCATATCACTGTTTATATGTTTAATTTTAATATGTTTTGGCTATTAAAAATTTATTATTTTTTACTATAAAAAATTTGTATATATCTTTTACTAATTTGTGGCCATGCAATTATTTAAGTCTATTCACAGTTCTTTATCGGAACAACTTTATTGATGCTTGCTCCAGCTTTTATCTCATTCTTCTGGAACTTTATAAATATCTAGAAGGAAAATTTTTAAATAAGGAAAATCTACAGCCAATTAAAATCCTATAATTTATTTTATAATCCCATAATTAAATTCAACTAATTTAGATCCTTTAATTAATTTAATTACCACATTAATTATCCATATCAACTTACTGCTAAATACCAAAACCGAACAAATCAAAACCACAAAATAATCAAAATTAACTAATAATTTCTGGGAAGAAATTTTCAGTACCGACACACAAATCACAGTAAAAAAAAAACTGCCGGAGAGACGATCGGGGCCAAGAACACTGGCGCTCACCGGAGTCAGACACCGAAGGAGCTGAGCTCGCTGGGATCGAGCGGTTCGAGCACAAGAAACTCAGATCGAATGTCAGAGGAGCCGGAGGTGGTGTTGGGCTCGCCGGATTTGAGCAGATCGTGGTCGATCTGGTGCTTCAACGCCAGGAGGAGACTGAACTCCGCTGGGAACGGCGCAAGGCGAGGCAAGACGCAGCAGGTGCTGCGGTGGTCAAGGCGGCACGGTAGAGCTGCGTTGCTGGATCGCCGGTCTGGTGCGGCTAGCCGGCTGAGGATGAGCGCGCGAGAGGGGAGCAGCAGACGTTGGAGACAAATCGCGCTAAGGAGCTGTCGGATCCATCACAGTCGCACGCGAAGGAGAGACGAAGGTGCTGGACCTGCGTCGCTGCTGGTGGCCGGCACAAGGCAGGTGTGGCTGTGTTTCGTGTGGTGGTCTGCAGTGTAGAGTGAGTGGTAGAGTGATCGAGAGGGAGGAAGAGAAAGAAAGAGACAAGAGGGAATAATAGAGAGAAAGAGAGTAGTGGCTGCGCAAACAAAAATAGGAAGAGGAAATATTAGCAAATGATAAGGTTTTTAGAGACCCCTCAATCATTCCGGTTCCATTTGGACCGATTTGGTCCAATTTCTCAATTAACTTTGATTTTTCAACTGATTTTCCATATATCGATAAGGTTTATAGGTTCGATTAAATATCACGTAAATTTATTGATTAAAATTTTACAATTAAAATTTAAATGAATAAATTTTAGAATTAATAATTTTGGATATTTCATAAGTCCATTTAATTTGTGAATAAAGGTCATGGGTTTGACATTTTTTAGGGTTTTAATTTAATAATTTATATCTGAAAATAAAATTACTTTTTTACTCTTAATAAACGGATCACTCACTTAATCCGCGTGTCAACTCATGACACGACCCGTTTATATTCGTGTTATAAATTGATAATATATTTATTTCACATATTAGGCGAATCGTGTTCGTGTATCGGACCCATTTTGACACCCTATCCAAAACAAGTATTTTTCAATCCTATATTATTTTAAAACTGAAAATATCAATTCAATTTGAGGTAGTGCAATAGAAAGAGTAACTTGTATGGACAAACAGTTAGTAAAAAATAATTATATTAATAAAAAATAATTTTTATTTTGTGCGGAGACTAATAATTCAATTCGTAATTTCATTATTAAATGAAAATTTAAAATGGTTAATTTGTCTTTTCACTATTTAGGCTCTGTTCGACAAAATTAGCTGTTATACTAGTTGTTAACTGTTTTAATAGTTGTTAGCTATTAGACATCAGTTGTTAGCTATTCACATAGCTGTTAGAAGCAAAAATGTTCGATGAAAATAGCTGTTTGATTTGCTGTTTAATTTAAAATGACAAAAAAAAATTAAATATTGATTTAAAAATTTAAATTATGACTATAGAAATGAAATCAATAAAATAAAAAAAAGAGGTAATTATGTGGTGTATTATTACTTTTCTATCAGAAGAATGTCAATTTATAACTGAAATCACTATTTTTTTTAAAAATAATAATACAATTTCCTCGCATGTTCCTCTATTAATTCATTATTAAATTATTTTGTTTAAATTTTTATATAAAATAATATAATATTTTAACATAATAAGAGAGCTTATAAAAGAATTTCACCGTTTATGGCAGCATAAATATTATAGGAATCAAAATAAAAGAAAATCTTGTTGCATTATCATAGCAGGTTTTGAAGAATTTCATTACCTCGTGATATCTAGCTAACTGAGGATGGGAAGAGATGCATGCAGAATTGACGTATACAGTTTGAAAAAATAATATGATTGAAATAGATAAGACTGTCAATAAATTAAAAAAAAAATAGTGAAACGCTAAACGTTGGAAACATTTAAAAAAAAACTATGTTATCCACTAAAAGTTAATTTATAAACTATTTCAACAGACGATGTAATACATCGATACAGTATTTTGACGTAGTCAAAATTCTAACCATTCTTTCAAATATTCTTGCCAAACAGAGTCTTCAAATATTTCAAACTCCACAGTTTGTTATAGTTGTATCCTAAAATGAATTCAACCTTTTAAACGCTATAATTTTAAACTTTTGTAATAATTATACCGTAGAAGCTAAATTAGACAAAATTAAAATTAAAAAATAATAAATATGGCACCCACAACACTTAGCTAACCCAACATGAGCTAACTAAGTGAGTTATCTAACACATCCCCTTAGTTAACTAAAACTAACTTATCCAAACTTTTCCGTTTGCTTCTCTCCATCCTCTCATCCTTTCCTCCACTCCAGCTACAGTCAATCCCATATTATGTCCACCATTAAAATAAAAACAAGGCCAAATAAACACCAGCCATATGCAAATATTAAAAAATATACAAAATTTAAGAAAAGCAAGAGATGGGTATTTACTTCACATTTATTTCTTTTGTTATGATTTTCTTTCTTTTCTTCTGCTTCGAATATTTGAAGAAGAAGAACAACCCACCAACTACACATGCAATATTAAAACGTACCTTTGCTACAGTTTGGGTTTTAAATGATGAGTTTTGAAAAACTCACGCTCCTTAGATTTGTTAAATGTACAGATATTTGTCATTTATTTAAATATGCAGATGTTATTAGTCAAGTTTGTTTTCTGTGTTTGCAGTTTAGTAAATGTGCAGATATTTGTTTGTCTTATTTGATAGCAATGGAGGAGCCATGGAAGAGAGAAGATCGTATTGAAATTACTGGATTAGCTAACTTATTTGTCATACGTGGGATCCATATTTTTTTTTTGGTTACTAATTTAGCTTTTAGGGTATAATTATAACAAACCGTAAAATTCATCGTATTGGGAATGATTTAGCCTTTGAAAAACCATAAGAATTTTAGCAATAACTACATGAAAAGATGTATATATATTTTGACGGTTATCGATCAAGTCATGACCCTACAAGTGAAATTGTAGAAATAGGCTTTTCTTTTCTTTTTTGAACAGGAGAGGCTTTAGGTACAAAAAACTTTGAAAATCCTCAATCACAACATGAAAAAGTTCGAACCATAGTGAATTTTTAAGATGCCAGGTGGCTTCCTCAAGTCTATACCAAACGAGTGGAATGACATTGAAGAAAAAAGAAATCCGCAATTTTAATTCTGTAGTTAGAAGCAAAATAATTTTAAAGCTCAGTGCAACTACATTGACTTTTAAGGGATCCTCAAAATGTACAACGCTTGCAACAAGCAAAATTTAATTCGTAACATATTAATGTAAACTTCCTTGAAAGAACTCCGAAATAGAATTTCCCAGATAAAAAATCGGTAGAAAAATGAATCAACTGATCATATTTTAATGTCACCCAAACAAGTTAACCGATAGCCTCCAACTCCAACTCCAACACCTAAACCAAACCTCACCTTAGAAGATCGATTGGGTTGAAGGTTTCTGAAAATATGTGAAAAAAGAATTTTTTGAAGTAGAAAAATTGATTTCACTGCCAACTAAGAGAATCCCCAATTCATCACTGGAAAAGCAAATTAGCCAAATGCCACGGAATCTTGAATGCACTGACATTGATATATAGTTTGTCCTGCCAATAAAGATCATCTAATTTAACAAGAGCCCTTGACCATTCTTGTCTATGAACAACTAACAAGAATAGCCTAAAAGTCAAAATTCTGAAGTTGTTTATTACATTGAAAATCATAATCAACCAAGTAAAAGGAGGCAAAGAAGATTTAGAGAAAAAAGTAAAAAAAAAAAATAGAATGTAAAAAGAAAATACGGCACAAACAAATTCACTGGTTACTTAAACTCTTCTACAGTATCTCTTACCTTTTCTCTAGCACACAAGAAACAATCGAGTTGACCGCTTCCGCTGGAAAATCTTCTAAGTTTAGCGTCTCAATTATCGTATCTGGGAAGGAGAGCAGAGCAATCCTGAAGCATCTGCACCGACAACTGCTAGATCACAAACAGTACACAGCTGACCTTCCTGGCTAGGCACAAACCGTGAACTACAATATGGGCAAGAGACATCCTTTTGTCCTCGGTAAATTGGAACATATGTTGCACCACACGTCACAAATGGGTTTCTGAAATCATAATTTAGCTCAGAGGCATCTGTCATATTCCTTTCTGCAGCCTGCAAAACTTGTCTAGCCGTCTTTGCCTGGTTCTCAATTGTGGGATTTGTCTCCAGTAGCCGTCTAGCAAAGTTAGCTGCAGTGGCAAGGTTCTTCGCCTTGTAGCAAACTGTCATTGCATTTAGCAAAGCAAGCCTTAAATGAGGCATTTGAAGGTTGCAGTGGGTGAAGTAGGCGGCCAGTTCCTGCTGGCGCACTGGATTGTCTTTCATTTCCCTCCTTTTGAGCTCCATCTTCAGACCCAGAACATATTCTTTAACGATAATAATTAACTCCTTGACTTCATCAACCTCCCTCCTTGAGTCAACAACAATTAAAGGAATCGTATGAAGAATGCTGAGGAAGAGTCGAAGTGCCTCAGTGAATTTCCCAGTTGTTGTGGCTTTGTAACCAGCCTTGAGCTTCTCTTCCAACTGAGAGAAATTGAATACCAATGCTGGAGGCCCCCTCACATTAGGGCTAGCAGACTCATTCCAACCTCGTTCAACAGCTAGAGAGATCACTGGAGTTGATGAAAATGCACGTAAAAAGGTATGGCTACCTGCAGGGTTGGATCCAAAAATTTGTATCAGCAAGGGGAAATCCACGTGCACATGTGTGCACAAATACATGTATAAGAATGACAATAATATAACGGACATGAGCATAAAAATACAACAACGTAGAGATAAATTTAGAACACATATGAGTGGGTTAAATTAAATAGATAGTTTTTTTTTAAAATAAATAAATTAACTATACAAGTTAAAACCAACTAAAAACAAAGTAACATGTCACATGATGAAATTATTAGATTAGAAAGCTAAATAATAAGTTATGTTCAATTCAAATAAAATCAATTAATCTTTATACATAAAATAAATACAATATGAAACTAAAATTAGTTAGTATATATATACGGGGAAAAATAAAGATATTGAAGCAGAAGAAAATATAAATATATTAAGTTAAAAAAATTACTAATACAGAAGTTCAAAAAGATAGTATGAGGCTACCTGAATGAAGATCAAGAAACATGGATTTCAATGGAGCAAAATTCCGAATACCAAGTTGCCTGTTGAGCAATCGCATAGCTGTATCAAAATTGCCAGCTGCAGCATGTTCTGCAGCAAGTGATGATCTTTGGATCCAAATCTGGCTAACTGGCATACCAGGAGTTGGAGCAACAAAAACTGAGGAGCGAGTAGTGACAGAGGCCCTTGGTGTGTCTGCCTCAGGCGGGAGCTCCAAATCTTCAAGATCCCATCCTCCCTCCTCTTCATTTTCTTCAGCCACTTCCCCATCCTCCAAAATAGCTGTAACATCTCCATTTTGCAAGCCATCCACATCAACCATATCCAGTTCCTCACCCCAATCACCTTCAGCAGCCTCTTCATCTTCATCAACACCACCCCTACCAGCATTATCCAGTCCACCTTCAAATATACCTTTCATGACTCTCAGAAGTGGCCAATCACCACCACACATAAGGGGAGCTGGAGGCATCAGAAGGGAAGGCGATTGACCCTCTGGTAACAATGGAACATTTTCTCCTAATTCAGAAGCTAGACGTTCAGCAACATCTTCCAGCCCATGGACTTTAGCAGTTATATAAGCAAGTGGCAAATGGCCAGCACTCTCTAAGATCTTCACGCGTTCTTGCACATCACCCAAATAAAGGGCATTGTGAAACTGACCCATAACATCATTCTTAACTTCAGCAATTTTCAGCATTTTAGAAAGCTTTTCCAGATTTCCAGTTATGAGATACAAGAAAGATAACCTCTCAAAATTTTTGGTCCTCTGATAGGCATATTCAACTATACCTGCATTACCTTGGCGAAGAGCTTCCACCCCCAATCTATACCAGTGATCTTTCTCATCAATTTCCTTTGCTGAAGCAACAGCTATTTGAATATTTCCACTCTCGAGGGCCAAATTAAATCGTGTTCTCTCATCTTTCACAAAATGCAAAGCAACTTCAGGAAAACCCTTCTGTTGTAAATAGGCAATCATTGCCTGCCCACAAAGCTGAGAGTTCCTAATCATGCTCATAACATGGTCATACCTCTTCCTCAAGAGAGAAAGTTTGAAGATATATTCTGTTGCATCAATAACAATAGCTCTACTCTTTCCATCCCGATCCAAACAAAATATAGTGTTTCCAGAAACCTTTGTAATGTATATTGGGACATCAAGAGTTCTAATTATACCACTATCACCATTAGGAAGACAGTATTTTATGTGATTTAAAGTTGTATAAATGAAAACACCATTATCATCCCAGGCTCCACTCTTTACACGGATTGTCTCATGAAGTGTGCACTGGTGCACAAGCTTCTTGCTGGCAATGATGATGGCATGTTTGCTGAGCAAGGCAACGCTTTCCATGTCATTAGACCAAACAACATACTTGACAAAAGGCGTCTGAAGATCTCCAAGAACAAGCCTTTGCTGGAGATCAAATATGACTACTCTGTCCTCTGCCCTGCAAAGCAAGTTACCTGTTCCAGCATAGAATATTGCGTCTGCAGCAATGGGGAGACCACTCTTTTTAACAACCTCATTCTTCAGGTTTTTGACCAAGACTTGGTTACTGCTTTTGTCAAGCACCGCAAACCTATTCCTAGCCACAAAGATGGCTGATCCCCCAGCACCCCTCTTTGCCTCCTGCACAGTATCACCCCTACCAATGCTGTCTTTAGGTATGACATACAACTCATAAGATCCGCCATCCACATCTGAGCAAACAAGAACAGCATTTTCTGTAGGACTGTAAGAAAGTGTCCTTGGACTTTGATTCAGGCTGGTGGTACCAGGTCGCCGAATGGGAATGACTTGAGTATCCCTTTGAGTTGAAAACTCAAAGAACCGCAGAAAGCGATCTTTAGCATAGAACAATGAGTCACCACTGACTGCAAAGGCAGGCCGTTCTCTCTCTAACTTAAAGACAATCATGCCACTGTCATGGCCTGCAGCAAGGAGATTCATCTCCGGGTGAGATGCAAGGATCCAGAACCGGTCATGCTCTCGACGGAAAGTCTGAACTCCAGTTCGTTTAGTTACATCCCAAACACGAATGCTTTTGTCTTCTGAATTTGAAACAATGATATCCTGTTTGGCATGGAACATAACGCATGACACATTATTCATGTGTCCTCTCAAAGTGTCAACTTCCCAAGCCTTTGTGTCTGAAGACAAGTCAACAAAAGAAAAAATTGCAGTTGTGAATTTATTCCAAGTAATAAAAATCAGCGGCAAAAAAGGCAAGCATGCTGGTTTCACATATCAGGCTTCCAAAAATGGGATCAAGAGCAATTAGAATTTAGAAATTTTCAATTCACACATGAGCAATTTACTAGTATTGCAAGCATGCTTCTTAAGGCATTAATGATATATACATATGGAAATTTAGGAGAAGTCACATGGTTACCGACTTACCATTCATACGCCACAATTTCACTTGTCGATCATCTGCTCCTGAGACAATCAAGGGAAGGTTGGGATGGAATGCAGCCCAGTTGACGCCTCGATCATGGCCTTCCAAGACATACTTAACAACAGCATCTACCCCACCAAAAAGGTCTGTATTCATCTGACTCAATCGCAGTATGTCATCAGCAGGGGACACTGTCTTCTTTCTCAGAGCACCAATATCCCAAACACGAACAGTCTGATCTAGAGAGGCGGAAACCACTAGGTCTTCTTTAGGATGGAATGAGGCACACATGACATAGTGATTGTGACCAGTCAACACAGAAATACAGGTTCGTGACTGCCAGTTCCAAATACGGATGGTTTGATCATCACTGGCACTCACAATCCAGGGGTACTCGTGATGGAACTGCACAGTACGTATGTAATCAAGGTGACCAAGAAGTGTAAACAGACACCTATGCATCTTGTAGTTCCAAACTTTAATCTTATAATCATCGCCTGCAAAACCATTGGTTACTTAGAAAAAGGCATCAGAGCAGAGAAAATAAGGCAAACGAGTACTCTGTTTGAACATTTTCTCATCAATCTATGAGGCATTCTGAAATTTGTGGGCAGCAAATTGAAGCACAAAGTAATAACTAATGCATGAACTCAATATTTAATTTACGAGTAAAAATTGATCTGTAACCAATTCTCTTTCACTATATCACATATCAGAAATGGATCCTGCCAAATTATATGATGGGAGGTTTTGCTTCCAAAATAATACCCACAAAGATATACATAAGTATATATACCTAATATATGCAGATACTATTACATTCAGAATTCCAGATTTAAAAGAGAAGCCGAGAACAGCAGATCAATAATTCTAATTACAAAATTAGCACATTGCATTTGAAAGTAAAGAGTTCAAAATGAAGTGTAGGACCAACAAGAAACAAGACATTAATGTCCTCTATGAAGGTAACAGGTAACTGAAGGGATAGAGTTCTTGAAGCAAATATTACACCATTTTACAGCAGCACAGAAATTAAAACTCTCCGCCAATCCATTGTAATCTCCTACTTCATTTTACTAACGTACCAAATCATTATTCCCAAAGCACAAATCTCCCAGATCTAACCCAAATTCTACCACAGCTGACAAAAGAAAATCAAATTTAACATTCTATAATGAGTAACTGAGATTTAAACTAAAAACAGCATAGCCTATACAAAACCATAATAGATTCATTCCAGCAATGCAATAAGGCTTGAAACCACTGAGGTAAAGCAAATGTAAGAGAGAATTTGACAATTCACGCACCTCCAGAGACAAATAGAGGCTGAGATTTGTGGAAATGGACTCCCCGAACAGGCCCGTCGTGCTCATCAAATCTATCAATTAGCGTTCCCATTCGGTAGTCCCATAACTGGATCACGCCACTGTGTAGACTCGCAAGGATCCACGGTCTCTTACTGTGGAAACTCAGTCCTTTCACTCTATTGCTCTTCGTTTCAAACTTCGTCAACATGTTATCTAAGCAACAAAAAACCCTCCCCTCAAATCACTACACAAGAAAAAGAACATAAACCACATCAAAACGAGACAAAATGACGCAGCACCAAAGCGAAAAACGACTAAATAAGACCAAATCACACGGGAATTTCAGAAATCACGTAAGACAACTTTCCCATCAGATTTTCTCGTATTATCACGGCAACCAAACGATAGAAATGAAAACAGAAGATAGATCTAGAAGTATCTAATATTTCAACACAGAAACGAGATTTGAATAGAAGAGCCAAAATTTACCTTAGATCTGATTAGATCAAAGAGGAGAGACCAAATCGCATCTACAACCACAAAAGGAGAGTATTAGATGTAGGATTGCAGCATATAGAGAGGGAGATACAGAGCTTATATCCAATTGAGATAAATGAAGAAGCAGAGGTAGATCGGAGAGAAGAAGAGAAAGAGAGACCGAGAGGGGTTTTTCAGTTCTCCCTTAGATCTGTGTCTCGATGATGAGTAGTGTATTATGTGTGTAAATTTGAGAAAGAGAAGAACGATAGCTAGGACATGGGAGGCATTTTGTTAATTTGACAGGGCGAACTGGACAATAAAGAATGTGTTTTAAGTTTTTTTCGTATATTCTTTTTCTTATAACAAGTTTACTTTTTACCCTTGCTAGGCTTACATGCAAGTCAATCTAAGCATCAAGTCTCTCACCCAAAATAAAATATTACCAATGAACCAATGAAAATGTGAATTCAAATCCATAATGAAAGCTAAATAATTATAAAAATAAAAATAAAAATAAGAGAGTTAACGGTAATTTACTTGAATGATTAGAAAGATTAATAACACATCTAAATTTTTTTATAATTTTTTAATAAAATTTTATTTCAGTAATAATTAAACTCGAAATTTTTATATATTTTTAGATTTATTTTATATTATATTTTATTTTGTTTACATAGTAATATATTAATTCTAGTTATAACTTAAACTCATATGAGACTACTTCAATATAAAATTTACATTAATTAATGAATTTAGTTAAATTATTATTAAGAGTAAATTATTATAAAATTATTGTCATTAAATTTAAACTTTAGTCTCTATAGATTTAGAATTAGCAATTTAATCTGTCTATTAATTTCAATGGAAAGTACAAAATTGACAATTTAATCCGTTGGATAGGAATTTGGTGGTAATGATATGTTTGAGCTGCATCATCAGTCAGTCCGTACTACCCTTGAATCTTAAGCAAATGGACATTTTAAACAGAAGTCAATAGACGTTCTAGATCTGTTATTTGGAGTCGTTAAAAAATTTTGGCAGTCAAATTTCAAAAAAAAAAAAGAATATAATATTTCATTTTTCACATTAAATCTTATCTTATAATGAAATGAGACGGAAAAGATGATTGATTACCTTTAACTCATTAAATCAATAAAAACTCTTACAGTCGAATCGATTTCAATGCAAAATCTTCCACTCCTATCAGTGAAAAGATTGAATATTCATTTAGATCTCTTTTGAACTTTTCACCTTTTATCAGAAAAGCAATAAGTTTTTAGCATTTTAGTATTTTATTTTATTTCCTTTTAAGTGGTTATTTAGGATTTTGAGAGTATATTAATATATTTTTTTCAATTTTATCCATATTTATTAAATGTAATTTATTTTAATATTTACATTTATTTTTCTTTCTTTTTATCATTAATTATATTAAAATTATGATTACACGCATAACTAAAAGTTTTTCATTATATCAAGAAATGAAAAAATAAGATGGAAATACTACTCTAAGGATGACGCTTAATGTGAAATTAGATTAGCATTGGCTTCTAGTAAAATTTAGGCATTTTACTTTATATTTTTAAAAAATCAATACATTTCAATTATTTTATTGATTATTATGGACCAATAAAACATTACGATTAAAGTGAAATGAAATGAGTACTATTCACAAATTTTATTTTTCATTAAAATTCTTAATATACAAAAATAAAAGGAGGAAGGTTCAAAATGCCTCTTGAACTTGGGTCCAATATACATTTGTCCATATTTCACTTTTTTTTTTTTTGACAAAAATCCTAGCACCTTGGGTATAAATTTGCAAATTAACCCTTTTATGGTTTGGTTGGGAGGGCTGTGCAAAACCTGAACGACCCGAATAACTCGAACAACCCTATTTAACTGAAAATATAAGGTTATAATGATTTTTCAGTCAAGTTAGACAATTTAAGAAATTTATATCTTTTATTCGAATCAAGTGGATTGGTTAAATACATTATTTAATTTGTTCCAGCCCGAAAAATGAGAAAAACATATATATATTTTTAATTTCTTCACATTACTCACTCTTTTTTTCTTCTTTTAGTCATAAATTAAAATTTTCAAATTAAAATTAATTTTTTTTTAAAGATGACATATGCTTTTCCTTCAGCAATTAAAAATATAATTTTTAATTTTTATATTTTTTATGTATATTAAATATTTAATTATAAGTTTTTAATACACTATGATTTGAAAATGTGATTTTGATTATGATTTGAAATGAAAAATTTTGGTTTGATTTTGTTATAATTTTTTTTATTACGAATGTTTGATGTTGATTATGATTTGATTATTATTTTATTGTGATTATTTGAATAATAATTATTTTTTAGACAACTTTTTTAATTGTGTAAGATCCAAATAAAATTCATCTTCGTGCAAGAGCCATATTAAGTAAGTATTCAATCCATTAAAAAAATATTTAATTGAAAATTGGGTTAAAGAACCCCGAATAACCCGATCCTATTTTAATCGGGTTACTCGGGCAGAGTCCGAATTTTTAAAGGGGTCGGATTGGTGTAGTCAACCACCATTAATTGGGGTTTCAGATTTTTCAGGTCAGATCGGATTGTTTTAGTTATTCAGGTCGGTTTAGGTTTTGCACGGTCCTACTAACCAAGCTATAAAAGAGGCAATTTGCAAATTTACACATAAGGTGCTGCGACTTTTGTAAAAAAATGTGAAATATGGACAAAATGTATATTGGACCCAAATTCAAGAGGCATTTTGAACCTTCTTCCAAAATAGAAAAGTTAGTCAGAGAAAATAAAATTAGGAGTTCTATAGTCAAAATACAGTAAGTTTATACTCCAAAAGCAATATCGTTGTCAATTCATTTGATGATTCTTATTTTTCATCTTCACCATCATGCATTGATGGACCGTTTTGTTGTTTATATTGTCCACTTGCACAAATGTTGTTTATATTTTATAAAACTAAATTTTGTGAAATTTCTAGTTACTGTTTCATGAATTTCAAAGTTAAATATTTGATGTCATGTATTTAAAAAATACATGCGAAATGCTTTCTCATATCAAAGTACAGAAATATTCCATTTCACTAGAATTGGAAACTTAGAATAAAGTATAAAAATATCAATTTCATTAATTATAAAACTATATAGAAAAAACATGCCCTATTATATACTATTTGATTTTTTTAATGATATATTTTGAACATAAGTTAAATTTATTAAATATTTTTGAATTATATTTAATTTCATGTCAATTGACTATGACATGGTTTTGTTATGTTGATATTTAAATATCTAAATAATATTTAACTTAAAAACTTTATTTTAATTCTTTATATAATATATATAAATACAAAAAATTTTAAAATTGAATTTACTGAAATAACCAAATTACATTTACAAATTTACAAATTGTTTTTTAATCTGTTTCAATTTTAGTCATTTGCAGGCCCGGAGCTTAATATTTCAACAAGAAAAGCCCAAACCAAAGACATGGATAGAATCAAATCATAAAATTCTGCTAAAAATCATTTTTTAAAATGGCTGATGAATAAATACTTAATGTTTGAAAAGGATTAATATTAAGAACAACAATTTTATGTACCATAAATAATAAATTTTGTTCTTATTCAAATTTTTTTTTTTCAAAAGCAGAAACTGTTTTACATTGCATTTGCACCTTCTACAAAAGAATTATTGGTGCTATTGCGATATGAATCTGGTCAAATAAAAAACTAATTATCTGATATTCTGAATACAGAAAGTAATACTGCGCAAAATCTACGGCCTCTTTCCTCCCAAATGCTTAGTCTCCATATCTGTTCTCTGATTCAAATAAGAAACTTCTCTGCAGGATTTTTACAGTATCAAATACCACATTTTATTAGTATTACAACTAGCCCTGAAGCACTCGGATGATCTCCTCTGCTCTTGATTCAATGCCTTTAAGGTATTCAGTAAGAATGCGCTGTTGGTAAGAACCTCCCTCCTGAGGGAAAAGAGGAGCAAATGAAAATTGCAAAACATCGAAAAAAAAAAATGTGTTACTATTTATAAGGAAAATGGAGTGAGTGATAATATAAATGATATATAGAGATATAACATTCAGGTTTCTTACTGTTCTGATCAGCGTACGCTCAATTCTTTTCTTAATAACAGCATAAAGGTCATCAGGAGCAATTTCTCCCTTGCCTACTGTCATTCCATTAATCAAAAGCTTGTTCCACTCTTCCTCAGGAGCTGCAAATTAAATGTTGAAAGGAATCGCAAGAAATTTATAAAACAATAACCAGGCATATAATTTCACAGGGAGAATTAATCATGAAACAAAGCAATTGAAAAGAAATTAAGCAACGAAGCATCTTTCCCATTTCCGAAGGAGAGTAATACAAGTTTAATGATGACATTTGTGTTTTATATAATGATAATGAACAGGGACTAGTAGAGAAACCTTTGATTATAGTTTCAAGAAACTGCTCGGACTTCAAAACTTCATCTCCTACACGGCAAACATGACAAGCAAGAGGTTGATCCAGGCATTCAATTGACGAGCATAAAAGCAGTAAGAATATGACACATTTTAGCAGTTATATGTTTATTTCAGAAAAGTTCCAATCACACCAAACTTTGAAAATATGAAAAACTAATCAACATTCAGACACAAAAGTCCACCGCATAGGTGCAACATTTGTTGCACATAATGTAGTGTGTACTATGAAAGATGACAAACAGTCTATGTGATTTAAAAGATCAACAAAACACAAGGTAAGTACATGTTGCTGGACCAATTGAACTTGTAGATGAAGGCCCAATGATGGGTTAATGCTTTTAACACTACAAAACAGGATTGCCCCTCCTCAAACAGGTTATTGCTACCACTTAAAAGTAAAACTAAATTTGTTAAAATTTCTTGACACTAAATTTCTTCAGGGGGCAATATGACAACCTCTAAATCCTAAACATCTCTTCTTTTTATCACAATTGATATCAAAAGTAGAAAATATAAACAATTCTACTTTAGAATAGAAAAAAAACTTTGAGTGTGAATGTTACAAACTATTTTTGATTGCATATATTTACTATTTACCGGGTAAGTGTTTCTGTAGCTGCATTATACTTTTTCACTGCAACAATCTCAACTCAAGCCTTAATCTTTTTCTTTTTTTTTTTAAACAGTAAATTTGAAGCCAAACAGTTGTGACAAGGTTTGGTTGCAAGTATGCAGTTTGACCATTAATCAAGTATTCTCTTGCACTTTCAACCAAAACAAATGGATAATATATGGGCCAGTTAACAAATATTTTGATTGAAGTTAGCAGGCTGCTCAAGATATAGAAGAATAGCCAAAACCAACTTTAAGAATAAAATATAATAATAGCCTCATGGCTACTAACCTGATTTCAGCACATTTTCAGAATCTTGATGTTTTAAATAACTAAAGACATAATGTTTTGCAGAATTTGAGTTTGAAGGATATAGCAAAAACAATAATGAAGTCACCTTTCTTTGCATAACTACGTTTGGACAGAACTCTGGAAGCATAGAGTTGCAAAACCTTCTGCAACATTGCCTCAAGCCCTGGTTTATCCTTGTCTTCTTTTGCCTGAAATGTGTAAAAGGAAAAGGATTTAATTGGGAAAACCAAACACCCACTTGGAAAATTGAATTAATATGAGTTTATTAAGGTCTCAAATATTCAGATGGAGGTTGAACATTTTGAAAGAGGAGGGAAGTGCGCCTAAAACAGTTAAAGATGCTACATCATGCTTTTTCTTATTTTTCTGCCACACTAGCATGCCTGCTCCATTTTTTGCTCTAGTTATTCTCTAATTTACGTTAGTCAAACTTTTGGATATTAACTTTTACCCAAAGTATATTTGGCCTGTTTGGATAAGTGTTTAGGAACTAGCTTTTGGCGTTTAAGCTCCCAACTGCTAGTTAAGGGTGTTTGGCAAATTTGAGCAGTGTTTCAAAATCCAGCAGTTGGCAGTTCAAAATTATAACTAGAAGCTGATAATTCTAGCTATTAACATTTAACCCTTCAAACACCAACCCTCCACCACCAACAGCTAACTACAACCAGTAAACCAAACAGACCTTTAGTTCAAACTGAAATATACTCCAAATGCTTTTTTTTTTTCCATAATTAACCTAAACAGATCTTATTATATATAAATAGTATAAAATTCCAAAGGAATATCAGAACAAACATGTTGTAGTAAAGTCATTCAATAGCTTCTTTTGTCATTAGGCTTTAAAATAACAAAATACACTCACTTGTCGTAGTTGAGCACTAACTTCTGAAAGGAACCCTTCATCTAGTTGCCCTTCTTGCTCCCTTTGGATTATCTCCTGAGGACCAGGAACATTTGAAGAAGCATAAAATCACTACAAACGAGTGAAAAAGTTGTAGTTGCATACACTTAGAAGATAATTAGCAAAAAATGAGTAAAAAGTTCATTACTATTTAATCCAACTGGAGATGTTCATGTTTGCTTGAGAAGATCCAAAACTACAATGTACCCTAGCCCTGTGCTAACTATTCACTGCTTGCCTGGTTCCCAAAATAGGATTCTCAGTAGAAATGGGATCCTTTATTCTTGTGAGATATACGAACATGCATGACTAGAAAGGAAGCGAAAGTACTCTTGCTCCCCTATCCCCCTCCGCTCCCCCCCTCTTTTTCCTTTCCAGTAATTAACTATTTTATCTTCCCAATCTTCAACACAAAAAGAATACTTTTTTTTCTCATCACTTTCTGCTGTTTAAATGTAATGATTCTCTATTCCATTCCTAAAGCTCCACAAATTTGATGAATAAATTACATAGCCATTATATATGCTATTCAAAATGAAGTAATAATGCAGGTTAACATCATTAGGCATGGGGAAGGGAAACAGCCAAACTCGTACATATGAACTTTATATTCTATATAGATAGAAAAAATAATCTGAAAAAGCACATGAAAGGACCTAAATGTGCATGTTCACCACATGAGAACCCATTGCACAATAAATTACAAACTAGAGCAAAGCAAATATGTACTTTCTCCATTAGTTTGAGAGCATCAGGATCTCTTGGGGGCCATCGAATTTCTTCCTCCTCATCAACCACGGGTTTCAAAACTGCCTTGAGAACATCAGTAGCTGATTCAATCCTTTCCTACAGGGGAAAGACAACGAGAAAAACAAAATAAATAAAATAAACAAAAAAAACTGAAACTGTTATTGATGAAATACTCAGGAAAACCGAACAACATTGGTTGACCATTTGCTTTCGTGTGTGTGTGTGTGTGCTTGAGAGAGAAGGAAGGAGGTACATTAGTCTTGTGGACAAGACGATCCACAATGCTCATCACTGAAATTGCTAATTCTTCATAATCTTTCTGTAAAGAAGTAAACAAGCAACTCTTTCAAAAAGCCAAGCACTAGAAAGAGGTCAGCATCAGAAACATTCATAAAAAGCCTAGAATTAACCAAGTCAAAAACCATGCTTTATCATCTTCCGATTTGCAGGTATCAGTTCTAGCAGCAAGGCGAATCCAAAAACCCTCATTGAAAGCAAGGATATTTTCGACAACAAGCTTCTGAAGCTGTTCACAGAGGCAAAATGCAGCAATATTGAGTTCATTGAATGAATTTGTGTATTAATCCAATACATATGGTGATGAGATTCTTATCAATACAAAGGAAATATACAAATAATATATATATCCAGAAGCCTTGTAGTCTATTTGTGTTGAAAACTCCATCTCACAGTAGCCAAGATAAGGAGACCTTTGCATTTTGGTCAAATTTTAACAAAACTGGAAATCTTAAGGAATATGACCAATGGGAGCTTAGCAGAGGAAATGCTTTCAGGATATTACCTTTTCTGTCCTAATATATTGTTAAAACAACCTGTTTTCTAAAACAGCCATATTTGTGCCCAAACGAATAGAAGAATCCATGTCCATATCACAATAGCAAATACTTGTGCAGTCAAATATGAAATACAGAGTTTGGACAGATAACATAAAAACAAGTGCCAACTCAGAGTTTACTTAAACAAGTGCCAACTCACAGTTTACTTACTTCTGTTGGATTTGCATCCCTCAGCATATCAATTAATCTGTCTATTTCTACTGTCTTTTTGAATGATTCCTCAGCATCTTGACTGACTGCACAGATGAAAGTTTTCCTGTTTTATTTGACCCAAATACAGCATCTTACTATCAATAGGTGCAGTATCACTTACGATTAGGCACAACTAAAGATTTTGGACAAACCATCACTGCAGAAGCACAAAAACATTTCCAAATAAATCTTAAAACATTCATAAGTAGCGATCACCCAATTTTGCATTGAGCCAAATCAAGCATTAACAGAGTTGAAGAACAGTAATTTCTTACAAGCTCAAAATACATTATTGATACACTATTATTTATTTATTTATTTTGTGAAAAATAAGACAGTTTCATCAATTTATCCTGCATTAGTTGAGAATAGAGAGCTGTATACATATGAAGTATGTCCATTTTACCTTATCTATCTTGATTTCTAACCTACTCACTGTAAACTCCCAACCAACACAACTCAAACCACTCTGCTGAAGCTAGTTTCATTCCAGATTCACAAAAACTACTCACCATCTACAGAATACAGCTACAAATTTTTCTTTTTACCCATTGAGACCATGTAGTACAAAATTCAACAAGTAGAAACACATATAGGATAACAAGATATGCTAATATATAAGAAGGCATGTGATCCTGAATACATTACACACACACACATATATATATATATATCAAGTTAAACAAATCAAAGCACAGAGCAATTACCTCCTCTTCGGCTCCAGTGTAGTTGCAGTAAAATGCAAGTTGAGTTTCTTCATGGTGAAGGACCCAATTTTCCATCCTGGAAGCAATGAATTCTGTATTACAAAGCAAGGAACCACCTATAGCAAGAAACAAACAACCCCAAAACGAAAGTCAGTTAACATAAGTAAGATGAGCAAACTAAAATGAAAGCTAAATAAAATTTCAGAAATATGAAAATCAATCAACAGAACCGGTTGGCGTTCCGAGAAACAGAAAAAGAAAAACTTAAATGTGAATTCTCGCAAATTCAATTGGCTGATAGTCGAAGTAGCACTTCTTAATCAAATGCATATAAATTAGGGTTTTGATGAAATGAATCAAAGAAAATCATTTTTCATAAATGACAAAGGAAGAGATAATATTACCTGCTTATGCTGAGAGAAGAAGTGAAGAGTTGGAGATTTTGGTGGCGTAGCAAACAGTGAGGCCATTAGTGTACGGACACACTGGCGGGAGAGGCCAGTAACTATAACCGTTCAATTTGGCAACCAAATCTTCACATTTTAGTTGGAGAGATGGGACAAAATGTCAAGTGGAAGTTTTTTGGGCCTTAGTCTTTTGTTGGATTTATAGTTTGGGCAGATTTACAGAGGTAACCCAGCAACGCAGCCCATAATTAGCCCAATTCAATTTAATACAAGCTAATGACTCCCTCTAATGACTCGGATTAAATTTAATTACACATTTGTTTACAAGAGTTAAGACAAGTCAATTGCTTGGATTCATAAAGAGACAACCTTCCTTTTACTCACCAAATTCGTGATAATTTTTGTGATTAAGAGGAGTTAAACCCGAAATTTCTCACTTTTAAAATAAATGAGAAAATCAACCAAACCGCATGATTTGAAACAAGTATTAGTAATAAAATTGCTACTCGTAATGGATACAGGTAGAGTACGAGTATAGATCTTTAGTTGAGAAAATCAACCAAATCAACCCACCCACTATCTGTTACCTGCTATATTAAACAAGTTTAGCGGTGGATACCGTGGATATCCTATCCATTATTATTAAATGGTATTTTAAATAAATTTGGATTTTAATAATTTATAAGATTCGTGGATATTTAAAAAGAATATGAATAATTATAAATGAGTTTGGAATAAATAAGGGTAATGAAATTATTACTCGTGACGAATACATGTGTGATATTGTCACGACTCAAAACCGTGGGCCGGACCGGCACTAGGACCTAGGTAAGCTTAAGGCACCCGAGGCTCGTAGTAAGCCTAAACTATCAAAATCCATCCCTATTATCATTTGACTATCGGAATAGTAATCCCATATTATGACATTTCATAAGTCAATCAGAGTTAATAATTCTGACCCAACATTAGTATTAAGTACTATTCGCAGCTCGGGCCCATGTTCATAGAATAAAAATATATTCTCATACAAATATTTATTTGTCATAATATGTTCAAACTGTTCCTATCATACAGTCTCCAGATAGTCATTTACACTCCACAATTTATTTATAAACACATGATAATTCTATTACAAACCGATATTTATTTAAGCATCCTAACTGCGGAGTAAAATAAAATGTGCGGAGTATTCTAAATATTACTAGAGAGTTTATACTAACATGATTACTTCTCTGCGAAGAAGGAATCAGAGTCTTATGGACCAACAGTACTTCTATTCCCTGAAAAATATTTATGGAAGGGGGGTGAGTTTCACTAAACTCAGTGAATAATAATAATGCAAACCCACACATTCAAGCAGTATGCTTTCACAATATAATAAATGACATACTTCACAAGCACGTGACATACAACAGCATCTTCAAACAAGTCACATTCAAATACTCACAACATGTGGAAATTAGTCAGTGATGT
>CANUEX010002378.1:0-14645 GCA_948099535.1 Jatropha multifida
AATAGTGACGCACAGTGTTTTTCAAAAATATCCGATTCGGGTCTAATTTAAATTAATTCGGTCCAATTAAAGAAATATTGGTCCGATTTTAATCGATTAATGGTTATTCAATAAATTTTCGGGCGAACCAAAATGATTTTCAATTCCCATAATATTATGTGGCGTAATATTATTGGCTAATAATTTACAATTTAAATTTAAATGAGAATGTTTCGAAATAAAAATTTCAGGGTATTATAATTACGCATACGTTTTTAGAAATACATAATTTTATCCGTATATGTTAACATTTCAATTTTCAATTTCATTCTAACACGTACCAAGTTCCATCCAAATTCATATTGTGGAGAAGTCAAACTTTTACAAAAATCTCTCTCAATTTCCAGCCTAATTGATCACTTAGCATATCCAAATTAGGGCTCTAGACAGAAAACACCCTTTCCAAACAATCCCCCTCCATGAATTTCATTCTTAAAATATTGTTAATTAGGATTTGAATAAAAATTAACTATGCCAAAATATTTTCATTTTTGAGAAGTTTAATTTCTAACCTTAAATCAAATAAAATTAAGGATATTTTACTTTTCTTTTGTAAATATTTTGGTTTCAACATATATATATATATATATATGGGCAACTCAATGTAAAAAGTATTACACATGTATGGTGTCTCGAGAGGTTGTGTCCGATAATTGAAAAAGTGTTTAGCCCGACAGGATCCAAATTTGCGATCTATTTGTATTTTCTTTTCTAATTTTTTGTAATAAGGTGCTTACTAATTAATATATCGTCAGCTGAGTCAATTTGTTGGTAGGTGAAACAGATTTGTGGCCTTTGGATTGAAACACAGCCAATCTGATGCATGCAACACGTCCTGCTTATGAAATAATTGTCAAGTTAATTTCTTGAATTACAAATAATATAATACAGTAAATAATTACTCTCTACGACTAAATTTATTTTTTAAGGTTAATGAAATCTCATCAATGATAAATCCCATCCCTAATGTTAAAACTAAAATAAACATATCATGGATAGTTGATTACAAAGAATTCTATAAAAATAAATTAATATTTACTTATTTAGTAATAAAATTCTTCATAATTAGCAATCCCATCCCTAATGAATTTGAATGTAAGCAGAAAAATTGAGACTTCAAACTTAAAAAGACAAACACAAGACTTTCAAGAATTTGTTAGCCATACAGATAGGACCTTGCAATTTTCTTTTCTTTAAAGTAATAATCATTCCATAATGTGCAAAAATCACCTCTTCCATCCACAGGATATATATATGTGTCCATTGGCAAATGGGCAATGGTGAGTTCAATCAAGAAATTGAAGACGAGTAATCTAAAAAGTAAAAACTCGAGTCATCTAGAAAGTAGAAAGCAATCATAATATTTAATTTTCATTTTTAATTTTTAAAATCTTAGTATTAACAATTTTAATCTGTCTTAAAAATAATAGTTTCAATTCTAACATATTATTTCAATCGTAATTTATTAAAATAAAATATTGAAAATTTCTTGTCTTTTTTTTCTATAATCTTCATAGCTTAAAAAATAAATAAGGTGGAAAAACTCATGAGGTAACATTGATTTGGTATCTATTTAGGAGGTATTAAATCAATAGGCTGAATAGTTTGATGTCTAAAATGATTGTTTAAACTATTATTTCATAATCACAATAACGAAAACATCATTATCATATAAAATTATTTATTTTATTAAATATTATGATTAGATTAAATATAATTTGCAATAATTATTAATTAAACTTTCAAAATTATAATACATTTGAAAAAACCAACGATTTTTAAATGAAAAATTAATAGGCTATAACGACCAATAATTAAAAAGGAATAAAATTATTAAAATAAAGTTTTAGTTTTTTTGGACAAAAATTAGTTAAATATTAAAAAAAATTAGGGGCACGTGGCCCCCTTGGCGGCTTCATGCATGATTGTTATGCAGCTGATACAATACCACCTAATTTAATAATAACTGGTAATGTATTCACGTGATGCACATTTTTTTTATTGAATTGAATATAATTTTTTAAAAAATTATTATAATTATGTTAGTATTGTTTTAATTTAAATAATTTATTTATGTATTTTTTATTAAACGATGAAACCGTAAAATTTTACGGGTTTTTTTTAATTCTTAAATAATAAATTGAAATATTATTAGCATAATTAATTATTATTATAACATAACTAATATAGTTAATTAATTAATTATTTTTCTTTATAAAATTCTCATATATTTAAATTTTCTATAATTAAATGATGTATAATATATTTTAATTTTAATAAAATAAATTTTAGTGAATTTCAATTAATATTTTAATTTTATTTGTTAATATATCTACATTATTTAATCGCTATTTATCAACTATGACTCTAATATAATGAGATTCTCTATTAGATTTACTAGTTTGTAACTTCACTATTTAATATAAAATTTAATTTACTACATGCAAAAATAATACTTATTATAGTGAAAAACAAATGAATATTTTAATGTGGTTGTTTTAGAAATTATATATTTACACATGTCGGCGCGATACGTAGATTTTAATATTTTTATTATTATTTCTATTATTCTCCAAGCGAGAGACATGAAGTGTTTACATTTTATTATGTTTTGTCTTGAATTTAGAAAAAAATTTCATATTTATTTACAACCATAAATCTAGCTGCTCACCTGAGTAATTATTTTTTCTTCGAGTCCAAATTTGAGTGCACCATACGGAGGACATCGAGATAAACGTTTGGAAATCTAAATTCAAATTTTAGAAGAAAACTAAATAAAAGGATAAAAAAGAAAGGTTGACAACCAAAATTCAACCATGCCAAAAGTCCAATTCATATACAAACATAGTAAATAAAATAGGTCAAAACTCAAAACTAATAATCCTAAAAGATCCTTCATTATTTGTAAAAAGAAAAAGGTTTAAGAAAAATTAATATAAGGCAATAAATTCACAAATATAATAATTAATTATAAAAAAAGGAAAAGAGATCTTATTACTAAATTTCTTTGGTTAAAAAAAAAGTATTGCCCGGATAATTTTTGTAAACTAAGAACTAAATTTGGTGCAACTACAAATATCATGGCGCGTTGAAAAACTTCGATCATAGATTATGATAGAAGCTTCTATTATTTTTATTTTTCCTTTGCATTGTTACAATTTTTATGTTACATTATTCAAGAATTATTCGTGAATTATTCATTCATGAATTATTCAAGAATTATCAGCTTCAGAGTTCTATAAAAAAAATCAGCACTTCGAAGTTGTATATCATATCAGCTTTGAAGGTTCTGTTTTTATATAGATATAATAATATTCGCAGGGTAATACTACATCTACAGTCTACGGTTTAAAGCCATAGAAAGTATAAAGTCCTAACAATCATTTTGATTTCTCTTACCTTGCATTTCAAATGGGCAACCTTAATTTCAACCTAGACATCCAAAACAAGCAGAAAATTCTGAACCCTTTAAACGCAGACGAATTTAGAAGGCAGGGCCACATGATTGTAGACTTCATTGCTGATTATTATCAGAACATCGAAAAATACCCAGTTTTAAGCCAGGTTGAACCTGGTTATCTTCGAAAACGCTTGCCGCTTTCTGCCCCTCACAATCCTGAAACTATAGAAACTATTCTCCAAGATGTGCAAAAACATATACTTCCAGGCATTACTCATTGGCAAAGTCCTAACTATTTTGCATACTTCGCTGCAAGTGGAAGCACTGCATCTTTTCTTGGAGAAATGCTTAGCACTGGCTTTAATATCGTGGGATTCAACTGGATATCTTCTCCAGCCGCAACTGAATTAGAAAGCATTGTTATGGATTGGCTTGGTCAAGTACTTCGGCTTCCGAGCTGTTTCCTTTTCTCTGGAAGTGGCGGTGGTGTTATTCAAGGCACTACCTGTGAAGCCATTTTATGCACTATAATTGCCGCAAGAGATCAAATGCTCCGTGGTATTGGAAAGGAAAAAATTGGAAAATTAGTTGTTTATGCTTCTGACCAAACACATTGTGCAGTCCAAAAGGCAGCTCAGATCGCTGGAATTAGTCTAGAGAATTTTCGAGTTATTAAGACAAATAAATCAACATTTTTTTCAATGTCGCCTGATTTACTGAGGGTGACTATTCAATTAGATATAGAAAAAGGTCTAATCCCATTGTTCCTCTGTGCAACAATAGGCACAACTTCAACCACAGCTGTTGATCCATTGAGGCCATTATGCGATGTAGCGAGAGAGTATAACATATGGGTTCATGTGGACGCTGCTTATGCCGGAAACGCCTGTATATGCCCAGAGTTTCAACATTTTCTTTTTGGACTAGAGGATGCTAATTCTTTCAGTCTGAATGCACATAAATGGCTTTTGACAAACCTTGATTGTTGCTGCCTTTGGGTTAAAGATCCAAACGCTCTTATAAAATCCCTTTCAACAAATCCTGAGTACTTAAAGAACAAAGCTTCTGATTCGGCACAAGTTGTAGATTATAAAGACTGGCAAATAGCCCTAAGCAGAAGGTTTCGGTCACTGAAACTTTGGCTTGTGTTGAGAAGCTATGGCGTGGCTAATCTTAGAACATTCCTCAGACGGCATGTCGAAATGGCTAAAGTTTTTGAAGGACTTGTAAGAGAGGACAAAAGGTTTGAGATATTTGTGCCAAGGAATTTTGCAATGGTTTGCTTCAGGATTCTACCAGGAGCCATTGAAATGGGAAAAAATGAAGTTCAAATGTTGCCTGATCATGAGATACTTGCAAATGAGCTGAACAGAAGATTATTGGAGTCAATTAATGCCTCAGGATGCATTTTTATGACTCATGGGATGGTTGGTGGAGTTTATTTCATGAGATTTGCTGTTGGTGCCACTCTTACAGAAGACCACCATGTCATTATGGCTTGGAAGGTTGTTCGAGAACATGCAAATGCCATCTTAATAACCTCTTGAATTTTCTGCTCCATATATCTGTCGAGTGGTTTCTATATATTATTTTTTTTTGGTTTAATTACTTTTCCTATATATATATCCTATTTGATATAAGATCTCTCAATTCAAAATAAAGTTCTGATATCTCAGAAATTTTGAGAGACACCGTCTGGTTATTATTCTAAATCTTAGAAGATTTAGGCAATGGGAAGTTACTTGTTCATGTAAACTTAAAGAGATTAGTAAGCTTTATTATTTATCCGTAACATGGGATCTATATTTATGTAAAAATAGGACAAAAATTAAAAAATAAATGACAATTATATTTTATAACTAAATAATAGTAAAATAAAGTTAAATGACAATTATATTTAAAATCAAAACTAAATAAAAGTAAAATTATTTCATTTCGAAATTTTATTTATTTTACTTTTATAAGGAAAGCAGTACAAAACAAAAAATGATCAACAGTAGTATAAAAATTTATTTATTTATTTTACTTGAAATTTTACGCAAACTTATCAAGGAATTGATCGACAGTAGTGTATTTGAGTTCAGGATAAATCTCAGAGGCTTCTACCCCAAAAGATTCCTCAATCTCATAGTTTCTAGCTTCTCCCTTCAGGAATGCAGAGTGGCCAAGAGCCATTATTAAATTCATTGGAGAAAGAGCTTCTGCACATGCACAAAACCATATATATATATATATATGAATTTCATAAATAATTGATCTATGGGTGTTTTTAAGTATCAATTTGATTCGATCCCATTTTAAAAAAGTGAAATTTAATTGAGTTGGAGTTGGCAAACTGGATAAAATCTATATCGATTTGACTCAAATTGATTATACTCTAAATATTTCTGAATCGAAAAAGAAATCCATAGTATAATTGATTTTAGATAATTTATCAAACCCATTTCTTTTGTGTACCTTCGGGGTTTCCATCTCCCAGGATGACAACCTTGTCTCTTGGAGGAGCTGGGACATTTGCTTGTCCTAAAGTAGGCAAGAAAAATCCAGCAAAGCCACTGGAGACTATGTAAGTGTGGGGCATCTCCGCAACCTCAATAGCTCGCCGGATATTAACTTTTTGCCTGAAAAATTTGGGGCTGGCTCCACCGGTTGGCTACGGTCAACTTCTGTGCCAAATTCTGATGGCAGAAATCTGTATATACATGTGTGTACATCGAACGATTAAATTATTTTCTTAAAAAAATTCTATTATTACATTTAATGGAGTGTTAGAAACGTCGACGTATATTCGTACACTGACATTGCCAGCTTCTTTTATGGCAGCGATAATCTTGATTTGATCAGGCAGCTGCAATCCTCCAACTGCGGAGATCACAACATCAGCTTGCTTGATCGCTTTCACTAAGCTTTCATGATCATAGATAACTCCCTGTAAAAACTCACAAATTAATGATGGTCATTAACAAAAAATATAATTAAAAACTAAATTAATCAAACACTAGCTGGTTAATTTTAGGAACTTACGGAGAGGATAGTCAGTCCAGAGCTCTTGAAACTGTGGATGAGGTTGGACTTGTCAGGATTAGAAATAGTGGTTTCTCTGACAAATGCAAACGTTGGGTGACCTAGTTTTGAACTTGCATCTACTACGAATTTTCCTACGTGCCCCGTTGCTCCAACTACAAGAACTTTGCTTTCCTCAGCCATTGAAACCCTTTTCTTCTTCTTCTTCTTCTTCTTCTTCTTCTTCTTCTTCTTCTTTTTTCAATCTGTAATGGAAGTAGCTATCTAGTCTGGTTTTTGTTTAGAGAATAAACATTTAAAATATATTCCAACGGTCCCTCACATTAACTATCTTAATGGTTCTTTCCAACGGTCACATTAATTAGATCCGATGTCTATGTTCCATAATTCAGGAAATCGAATATTTCTGATGATCTCTTTCTTTATAAAATATTTTCTAATAATAAAATACCGTAACAACAAAGAATTAAGAATTCACCAGTCGTTTCTTGGATTTTTATATGCGATCATCTGAGCATATGTTCAAAATGATTAAAGACAAATAGTTTAATTGTTGTGATTTGACATTGCATAACCAAATTAAAAAGAAAAGAAAGAGGATGATACTTAAAATTAGTAAATTCACTCAATTAACAATTAATATTTGCTTTGGTTGGTAATGTTACTTTCATTTGTCAAATTTGAGAACCCAATAGCCCTTTAGCAGAAGTTATTGCGGTATTTAATGACACCAGGACATAGCTAGTTCAACGTTTAATGACATATTTCTTGGAGGAGCCTCTGCACATCCTAAATTAAAAGAATGGTGTAAATTTTTCTTTTATTTCATAATAAATTTATAATTTGATTCCACTAAACTAAAATTATAGAAATAATCAAACCTTGGATATCCTTAAGCAACTTCAGCAACATAGATCTTTTCAAGGGTATTGCCAATCTTCTTCTCGCATATTACAAATATGTCATTCCAGGACAACGTATTGGCAGGTGGCCTCATATACAAGATCTGGTTCAATGTTTTTGGGTCATCCATTGCTTTAATGGTGTAAGTTGCTACATCTTCTTCAGCAACCAGAATTGCTGAGATATTAGAAATAATCAAAAGAGATTAGCTTAATTGGTACACTTGTCTTTAAATAAGAAAGGTTTAGTTTATATCATATCATTTATGGCATTTCCATCTCGCACTCCCAAGATGACAAGCTTGTCTCTACTCTAGGAGGAACTTTAGCATTTGGTTGTCCCAAAATAGGCAAGAAGTATCCAGCAAATCCATTTGAGATAAGGAATCTCCTCAGCCTCAGTTGCTTGCCGGATTTTACTTTTCTGCCTGAAACTACTTGCAGCTGGCTCCATCGCACGTCTCCCGTCAGCGTCTAACCATAATTCAGATGGGAGGAATCTCTGTTTCCATCCCATATATTATGATGAAGTGGAGAAAACTGAAAAATAACATACATAAAAGTACAAAAGGTTTGATTAGAGTATGTCGGTGTTAGAGACAGTGCTTTCTCTTACAAAAGCAAAGGTTGGGCGACCCAATTTGCCACTTGCCTCTAATATGAATTTTTCCTATATACCCCGTTGCTCCAATCACCAAAATCTTGCTCTATATACCAGCCATGAACATAGCCATGACCTAAAGTAACAATTTAAAGCGAATCATTTCTTCTTAAAGTTCAATTCTTTTTTCCCCTTCATATATGTAATTGTTTTCGTTTGTCTAACTTTAATTTAGCAATTGCCATCATCTATGAACAAATGATTTCACTTTCTTTATATGTACAGAGATTATAAGAAATGAACAAAATCAGCAACGAAAAAAAGTCAAGAGAGAACTTGGGCTACAACAATCCAGGAAATTAAATTAAAAAACTTCCAATGAAAATTCACTTGTACTTTGTTTTTTCTCGGTTTACATTATACAGTTGCTTATGAGTTCTACTTGAAACAATCTTGGCACCAGCCATCACCATCAGGTATCTTTCTGCCGCTCCAATCTCGTTTTATATAGTCTATTGGGACTATACTCAAACCATTTTAAGTACACATCTGGAGAGAAGCACAAAACAACAATCCCACCCATTAGTCCCCAGCATGCCAAGTGATGTCTGTCCGGCATAATTTTCAGAAAAAAACCAATCAGCCAAATAAAGTGAAAAACTTGAAGGAAAAATCAATTATCTTGGCGAAGCAATTGACAGGAAAATATATTATTCAAAAAATGAGGGCTTTTGGGTATGTTTAACAATCCAACTATACCTTACCAGGTTTTCTCATGATGGGCTTGTCATTTGCCAGAAAGACATTTATAGTCCACTTTGCCGTCTCCTCTAAATGAATAAATCAAACACCATTACAACTATTAGGCAACATGAAAGTAGTTTCAAGAGACAAAAAAAGTAGTTCTAAGTTCAAATTCATTTCAAAGAACATATGAGTGTATATTATAATAATCAAATATTCCATAGTTTTGCATATCTAGAGATTGGAAGTTGTAACATAAAAATAATGTGATAAATGAACAAATACCTATTCTAACCATCCAGATTATAATACCCCGAATAAGTTACACATGGGTACTTAATTTGACAATATAAAGAGAAGATGGTCAAATAACAATTCTCATCCAGTACCATCCGGTACTACATATGAGCAAACGAAATATATTGAGGAACAAGAGGTAATGTTCAATGTAAAAAATGCAAGTGACTTAAAAAAAAGGTTATATAGTCAATATTCATTCAAAGCTCAGTGAAATGCAAATGCAATTCAGTGAAAACCTTGTTATGCTGTTTCTTCAAGCTCTCAAGACCAGGTTCTATTCCACTTCTTTTCCTATCCTTATCATTACTCCCATCCTTGTTGCGATGTTTATGCTTCTTATGATCCTTGTCCTTATTATTGTCTTTGTGCTTTCTGTGCTTCTTCTCCTTATCTTTTGTGGATTTGCTGCTTGCCTTCATCACTGCAGTAGGGATACCTTTATCTGCCTGTTCACAGCAAACCAACCATACAAGCAGAAGTGTCTATTTCAAAAATGAAAATAGTTTTTGCTTTAAGCCACCCAATCATAAATTTACAAATCAAAACTAGAACTTCAAGCATAGAGTATACCACACTAATTCTAAGCCAACAAAAAAATATATGCAAAGCAGCAACTTTTGTTTTTCATATGTTCAGGGAGCAGTTATAAAAGATAACTTGGTCATTTTAATTTGATCCAGTTTAGAATAAAGCAGTCAACTTCAGATATTAACATATATGCGTGTCTAAAGTACGTGTTATGCTATAACAAACGTCTTTAAAACTTGAAAGCAGGCCGCTTTCAAGCAGCACTCTTTCATAAATTTTCCATGTACAAGAACAAAAGAGATAAATATATCGAGAAATTTTCTTACAGAAGGTAAGACAACAGGAGTAGATTCTCTCATCTGAAAGGCGTCCTTGAGTACACCTAAATCAAAAGGAAGTATACAAGCAAGAGCATTTCTCTCTGTCAGGTTGGGGGTGTTATGAAACAACTGATCCAATTCCATTCCTTCCCCTTTCCTGATTTCTGTGTCACCCACAACATTCTGAAGATAGCGAGTTTCAGATATTGACAAAGGAAGTGACCGCTTGCAAAAGAATTCATGATGAGGCCAAAGCTTATACTGACTTATGAGATCAACAGCACCACCAAGCTCCCTTTGCCCTGATTATTCCAGAAAGAGCCTTGTCACAAAAAATGAACAGGAAAAAAACTCTCTTAAAATTAGAAGATACAGAATTGAAAAGGAACTAAATGATAATAAAGTTTGAAAGCAAAAGAACAGTGGAAAAGGCCATTGGCAAATCAAAATATGTGCCTGAATGTCAATTATTATAACATTAATGAAAAATATTAATATGTTAGTTATTACTTCAACTGAAACAAGTATTACTATGCCTGCATATAAATATTCTACAATCCCCAATTTTTGTTTCAAACCATAGGAGCTCTAATCATAACAAAAACCAGAATGGAAAGAGAGGGCCCAGTTCTGGCCTGCCTCCCTTGGTTCAGAACTGGAACCAGAACCAGCAGTTTCAGAAACAGAAAAGCTGAAAAGGACTGGTTCGGTTCCAGTCCCAGTCCCGGTTTCAAGCCTCACTGGCCCAAAATTACTTTAATCATGGAATTTTAAATGTGTTGAGAACTGGCCACTAAGCATATACACAGCTGCCGATTACTTTCTCTACAACAGTCAGAAATTTTCAGTGATCGAGACTTTCCTGTAATCAGCTAATCCAAAAACTGATTTAAGTATTATATCTTGGTGCACAACCTCCTACCCTAAATAAACCTGAATGTCCCATATATTAATTGCTTGAGGATCTGCAGAGTAAAACCTTATAAATTACCAAACTTGAAGCAACTAAATCAGCTCCCTCTATGACATGTCAACTATCAAATAATTTCAAGAAGGAAGCACTAAATTATTTTAATCATGGAATTTTAAATGTGTTGAGATTGCCTTCTCAAGGCTCACCCAAGTGATCGTTTCAAGATCAGAAGGTTCAGTAAAGCTCTAATTGCTATATCACTGTGTTTAAACCTCACAAGATACTTTACAACGTGAGGCTCCAATAGGCAGTGAATTCAAAAAAAGTCGAATTACAAGGTAAAAAATAGTCAGAAGTTCTGTAGACTTCAAAGAAAGGAAGTGTGTATCAAAACCATTCAGCAAATAAGAAGCGTTCCAAATCCTGGATAGGACCGAAAACTAGTGATATGAACGAAGGTCAAATTTCACAACTTGAAATACAGCCAGGTAATAAGAGAAATGTCGATTTCCATTTAAACTTGATCCTCAAATATAATGACAAATATAGAGAAATTTGCAGTTTTGGAGTGATAATGTGATAAAGGACCTGTAATCACTAATTCAGTCACTCCCAACATACAAAAATTTAGCAACCAAATAGTAACTATTTTGCCATTGTATATATAATTCGAGAGTCTAAGTGAATGAGCAAAGAATGGATATGATTCGAGAGACTATGGCGTAAATAATATCGAAAATGATTCAGAAATTGTTTGAAATTTCAATGATCTCACAAAAGAAGACACATTGCATTTTGCTCGCTTCAAAGACAATACAGAAAAACCCGAGGTCTGAAGAACACTATCACAGCACTTTTTTCCCTTTTGTAGAGTTAAATACAAGAAAATAACACATCCTTTGTACTTTGTTGACAATATCACAAAATCTCTTGTAAAGGGAAAAATCCAGTGTCAAACAACTCATCTCTATGAGCTCTATGAGTTCTTAGATAAAAATAAAAACCTGAGAAAAACTACCTAAACCTCTCTTCAAATAATAGAGGAAAAAGAACAGAAAAATAAAACCTTAGTTTAAAACACCATTATATTAACAACAAAAGAGTTCAAGTACACAAATGAGACAGATTAGGCAAAAACACTTAATAACTAGAGCATCTTACCCCTTCCAAATGTCTTGCCTCCAAGATCCATCAGTTCAACAAGGGAACAGGGGGTCAGGCTCACAAGGAAAGAAGTGACAGGCACATCTTCATCTATCATTAATAAACAATGTAAAAGCTCTGTAATTTAGTAGTTATCAAAATGTAACCCAGTTGATACATGTCCTCCTATACAGATTACTCAAACAATACGAAGCATATAATCACAAGCAACGATAGCCTAGAGATGAGATAGACATGTATATTATTTAGTCATTTTGCCGAAAAAAGAAAAAATGCCAATTAGATGACTCCTGTGCATATATACACGCACAAAAATGTCCAGATCTCGTACCGAGTTCTAGACACACATACAAAACATTCAAAACTATTCCGCTTTTCAATGCTGAGGATGAAACATGTACCTCACAAATAGATGGCACAAGCATAATACAGTTGGAAGATAATACCTAGCTAGCCAAGATGATTAATCACAGCCTAAGATTATATCATGACCATAACCCTTAAACATCAATGATAAACCATTTGGATCGAAATGCAATAAGTAGTAACGTGAATATTTCTCTTCCTCCTCCACTAAAGCATCTGTACAACCATATTATCCATCCATGAAGCATTTGAAAAAACCAAGCTGCTGCCCTAGAAAACATAAAGGCTCCAACTTTCAACAACTCTCAGACCACTTCTGAAAACCCGTTAACCCAATAACTGAAAATCAAGCACGACAGAGCCAAGCATGCGTCAAATGGTGAAGATTGAAGAATCTACAGAAACCAAAAAGAAGTTTCTTGGATGTTGTCTTTTACCAAGCTAGTCATACATCAAGCTTCAAATTCACGCCAAAGAAGAAAAGAAAACAAAAGCATCGATTGCCAATAGCATGAAAAAATCCAAATTATCCAATTAGAATTTGGAGCTCGAATTTGAACATGATCTTCAGAGAGAAAAAAATAGCACGATATCCATCCTGAGTTCGTAAATAAATTAAAACATACTAATATCACCATATTCATGTAGAGATAGAGTCATAGAGATAGGGGCCGAGAGGGTACTTACAAGTCGGAGGGAATAGACGGGTGATCGTTGAAGAGAGAGTTGAGAGACTGCTTGTAATGTCGTTATGAGTTCCAGCAGCTTGGAAATAGTGGGAAAGATCTATGGGTAGTCTGCGATATTCAAAGGTCTTGGATTTATAGCTTTTTGCGTTATACATTTTAGGTACAAAAGTTTTTCAGACGCATATATTTGGATTTGGTCCTCCGCATAGGTTCTGATTAATTTGGAAGCCCAATTAGCAATCGTAAAATTCTCTCTATGTCGGCCCAGTTAATTAATTAATTTTAGAAAATTACTGGTTAATTTTCGAATACTCCCTATAATTATTATAATTAAATTTTTGATTGCTTTTTAACGAGAAAATTTTAACATATTGTAAGTATTATGAATTAATAAGAATAAAGGTTAATCACCAAAAAAAGTCTAAATTTATGATTTTTTTTTTAATTTAGTCAATACTTTTAATTTTATCAATCAATACTCTGTACTTATTATTTCTTATCGATTGTGGCTTCCGTTTAAAATCTGTTAATGTTCGGTGATGTGTTCGTTAATGGGATCCATTTTTTTTTTCAAATCATGTCCATTTTAAAATCGGGTTTCTTATGTGGCATGGCCACGTGGATATGATTTGAATAAAAAATGAACCCCACTAACGGACACATCAGCAAACATTAACAGATTTTAAATGGAGGTCGCAATTGACAAGGAATAATAAATATAGAGTTTTGATTGATAAAATTAAAAGTATTGGCCAAATTTAAAAAAAAACTCTTAAATTCAGACTTTTTTTATAATTAAGCCTATTAAAAAAAGCTTTAGCTGTAAACTCTTACGACAAATTTATTTTCTAATTTCTACTACTTTATTTTAACTATGAAGTATATAGACTAGACGTGGCCACTAGTTCATTTTAAATTGGAATTGAATCATACTGTAAATGAATCGAAAATAAATAAAAAATATCAGTTTAAAATTTTAAATTGAAATCGGCGATTCAATAGCCGATTAAGACTCATATAAATTAAAATCTGAATCTGAACCGATCCAACATCCGTGGTTCTGTTGGGATTCGAATCGTAAATTTTTTATTTTTATTTTCAAAATGATAATCACTTAATTTGTTTTATACACCTCTAAAAGTTTAAATAATATTTAAACAAAATAAAATGATAATTGTTAAAAAAATTAATTTTATTATTATGAGTATGAACATTTTAAAATTTATTTAAAATAAAATTTATCAATATTTTTCAAATTCATTAATTTTTTTAAAAAAATATATCAATTTAAAAAAAAATAATACATGTATCACTGAAAACCGTAATCGAAACTATCGATTCATCACAACTGTATTGAAATTGGCTAGAATTGAAACTTGACCAGAACCGTTGGTTCAAAAACTGATTGAGATTTGATATTTTAAAAATTTTGAATCACCGATTCACAAAATTAACAATTCAATTAACTAACTATGGCTATTATAGACATGTTGTCATAACCCAAAACCGTGGGTCAGACCGGCACTAGGACCTGGGTAAGTTTAAGGCCCCCGAGGCCCGTAGTAAGCCTAATCTCTGATTTCAACACCATAATTACATGAAAATATTCTACAAGTTGGCCCATTATATTTTTAATGACTCAAACTATCACAGGG
>CANUEX010002434.1:0-13345 GCA_948099535.1 Jatropha multifida
TCATAATATGGGCTTACTATTCCGATAGTCAAATGATAATAGGGATGAGTTGTGATAGTCTAGGCTTACTACGGGCCTCGGGTGCCTTAAGCTTACCTAGGTCCTAGTGCCGGTCCGGCCCACGGTTTTGGGTCGTGACAGTAGGATATACACATTCTTATGACACATTACACTAAATAAGTACTATATTAATATTTCAAATAAATAAACAATTATTTATAACAATTATAAATATAAAAATAAAAAATACATAATTTCTTATTTCAATATAATTAATTAAATTCTAAAAAATTATTATCACTTAACATTAATAGTGTGTGTGCATTTTTTGATATAGAAAATATCATATATGACTTTTGCTGTTGTTAGTAAAAGACTTTACAGGATATTTAAGAAAATATATTTTAGTTAAGAATGAATTTTACTTCCCAATTGGTACTTGATAAGATTCGATCTGATTTTGGCGAATTTAGATTAGGAATAAACGGATTTGGGATGGGTTCGAATTATACTTTTACTACTTGTATCGGGTTTGGATTGGGTTTAAAGATTTGGATACTCGTTACCCGCTCATTTAATTAATATTTTAAAAATATTTTAAAATAATTATTTTTATAAAAAAAATTATATATACCTTTTTTTAATTATATTAGTGCTATAATTATATTTAATATTTAAATTATATTTTTTATTAAATCAAAATAATAATTTTATAATGTCTATTTTTTTATTTTTGAGAAATAAAAAAATATATTTTTAACGTAAATGGATTTGACTATTTAAATAGATAATTATAGTCTAATTCCGGACGGATTTGATAATTAAAGGTGAATTTCTATACAAATTTGAGTACCTAAATTTTTAATTGAATATTTAAACGGATTCGAATATTTATAATACATTTGACGATCATTTTATTATATAATTTTATTATTTTTAAATAATATTTTAAAATATTATTTTATCTTTTAACGTTGCTCTGCGCATTATGCAAGTGCTAATACTAGTAATCCTTGATTAAATCGGAAAAATATAATCTTACCCAGATCGAAAAAACCCAACTAATTCCTAAATAGAAAAAATAAACTAAATCTCATTTTTCTCCGTAAAATAATTTGCTTTCTTTAGATAATATTTTATAAGAAAAATATTTTCATATTTATTTTTTTAATAAAAAATATACGCAAGAATGATATACTTGTATATATTATGGTAGTTATCAGTGATAGGCAATGTCGAAAATTAGTATGTGATGTTGCTGTCATTGGTCAATGGATCAATCAATGTGTCTATAAAACTCTTTTTCAGGAAAAAGTAGTATTTAGTTCATAAGATTTTACCTAATTTATGTCCATAGGAGACTTGTTCCTGTTGGAAATACGTGTAGTGATCTTTTCTACTCTAGTGGGCTATAGCGAGCTGCAGGTGGTAGCCGCATATGGAGGACTTCGGTAGTATCGCTGCTATTTTATTGTGAGAGAAAGCTAAGAGAATGAACAGCGAGTTTTATAGACCTTTTTATATTGGCCGAATATTTCTTTTTTGGCATAAACAGTTAGGTTTGTCGTCCTTTTTCTTTTACTGTGGTTTTAATTTTATTTTTTTAATTGCCAATCATTTTTTTTATTTTTTCTTCTGAGTAACTCTACTTCTTAAGATCCATTTTGTCTCTTGTTTTTCTTTTCTTTCGATCTAATTTTGAATAAAAAATTTAAAGAAATAAAAAGGGTCGGTGTTATTTGAGGTTCATCTAATTTTTTGATTTCTTTATGAAATTTTGGCGAAAATCCACTTGCTCCTTTGACAGCGTGGGTGGTATTGTTTCCAAAAGGGATGCGTCAGCAGCAATTCAATCAAGAATGTGCGGAGATTGGGTTGGAAAAGAGGGAGACGAGGACCAATTTTTTATTTTTCATGGCGGTTTATGGCTGTTGATGAAAGACCAATAAAGGAATTCAAAATTATTATTAATTAATTAAATTGTGCACATAAATGAACCTTTCGAATTAAGAGAACTAGAAAAAGTTTTCTTTTTCCAGCACCACATCCAACGTGCAATTATTTGCCACTTGCACAACTTATTTATTACTCTGCTCAGATGTGTAATTATTAAAAGACACAAATTCATTTTTAAAATATAAGGATCACAACATCTTTTTACGCACGTTCAGAAGAGAGACGCGATCCTTATTAATTTAAGCAGCTTATTATATCAAATTGAAATCCTGAAGACAATTATCTGGATGTGATTAAATATACCAGACGGTAACCACATGTTGTCAAAACCGTTGATCAGCGGGTTTTTGATGGGCTGCAGCTCAACGAACATGAACTTGTAATTTTGGCGGTCATCTTTTCTACGAGGAAGGCTTATTGTTGTTTAGATAAGCCCGGTCCCCTATCTTTGCTTTATTCTTTTCTCCAAAAAAAAGGGCAAAAAAAGAGACAGGTCAAGATATCTAACGGCTGTGCTGGTTTCTAATGGCCATCGCAAGACAACTTTAGTTTCTCCCGTGGGCGCATACCTTTACTACATTATACTTTGTGTACAAACAATAAACAAATTGTATGTATATAATGACATTAGACGAATGTCATATATTGTCACAAGTTATCACATCCAACTCTATTGCGCAGTTACACAAAATAAACTCACGTCTTACTGATTAAAGTAAGCCTGAGAAGCTTCCAAAAGGAGGAAATATTTTTTAATACAAAGAATTGCGTCAACCAGTGAGATCCCTTGGTGTGAAATTTCCTTTTTTCAGCGGCCTCCTGGAGTTCTATTCCACGATAAATAAGAAGGATCTCCAAGCCTCCTGATATAAAGCAAAAAGATAGGAGTTAGAAAACAAGACGGCCGCCCAACCACTATGCCAATAACTCAGTGATTTCAAATATGCATCAACACATGCTATGCTACTGGTCTAAGAAAAATGAAGTAGAATGGTACGCCTTACAGAAGAAAAGCTTGTTCACAAAACAGGTAATAAAGTTTTCAAAGAATAGCTCACAATCCAGTTTGGACAACATACAGCAAAATAAACTGAGATTGGAAACATAGTCAAATGATAACTCATCAACATGTACTATGGTTTTAGACAGACCAATAAGACCAAAGTAGTTCCTAGATACAAATTCCAACAATGTTAAACTGAATTTTTATTAGGAATTGCAGAACCGGCATAAACATGCACATTGAGTCAACAGGGAACTGCATCAGTTTCCTTTGGTTAATCCCTTCGCTAAATTATGAGTTGCACTGCAGTTGTAGGAAGTTCACAAGACAGGTACCAGACCTAACTATTATATTTTCCCAACATACAAACGCATAAACAAAGAATTCTCACCAATAAAATGGGAGATCTCAGATGGGAGGTACTTTTGACAGACTCTGTTTTAAGACTTCAATCTAACTATAAGTTTAGTGTACAAGGCAAAAGCTGTTACCTGGGCTTGACAAGATATACAACAGTGAAACACATTGCCAAAAAGAAGCAGAGGCCGCCAACAGTGAGATAAGCAATGCCAAGAAAGTCATTCTTTCCACCAAGCCAGCTTGTGGTTGAAAGCACTAACTTTTTCTTGCCCTTGAAACTGTATGTGTTATAGTTGTTCTCCAATATCACATGTATCTCATCATTGACTTGTAGATCCTGCTCTATCTTCCCATACAACTTCCTAAAAGTTGGCAGAGCTGCAGTCCGCATCCAAACAATGAGGTCCTCCTGCTTATCCAACTATTATAGAAAACCAGATATAACAAGGTCAATGACGTGCATTGGCTGGAAACAATTTCAATCAACAATGACTTTCTATGGCAATGCATAAGCTTAAAAAAGGGCCTTCCATTGTCAGAGAGAAAGATAATACAGAAAAAAATTGTGGCTAAAGGAAATTTTAAATTCAAAATGAGAAAATAAAAGCCCAGAAATCAGACTTGCATTTCTAATAGTTCATGGCTTTAAAATATGCCTCTTGTTTTTTTTTTTAAAGAGTGCCACTCATGTTAAATTTAAACATTTAACATTCATTTGACATGGGAATTTCAGTTCCCATTGACACACTGTTAATAATATCACAATTCTTATAGAATTGTTATTATGTCATATATATAAAATACAAATCGATGTCAAAATCAATATCAAATTAAACTAAAAAAAAAAAAAATCCAAATTACCACTTGCACTTTAAAAGTTGTTATATATGCATTCATTATACAATCCCTTTGATTATTTATTGATGAGACCTTCAATTAGAGGAAACTGATGAGAAAATGAATTCCATCAACAAGTCAGACTTCTTTTCCACTTCTTTACCCAGACAATACAAGGGCATGTTTACTTATAGAAAACTGGATTTCCAGAGAAGCTTTTCCAGGAAAACTAGAAAACAGAGTTTCGTATTCAAATCTTTCAATTTTCCATTTCAAGAATTGGAAAGCCCGTTTTCTAGCCAGGTTTTTAAAATTTAACTAAGATTTAGAAACATACTTAAGTTGTTTTCCACAATTTATTAAAAAAAAAAACGACTTTTCCATAGTTAAAATTATAATACATACGACCTCTTTTGAAATTATATTTTTTTGAAAAAGATAAAAAATGTCTAAACAAGAATATTTTTATTTTTTAATTACATTATTCTTTAATACGTAATTAATTTTAATACTATAAAAAGTGTAATTATAATGATAAAATTTATTTTTAGAAAATTTTACAAAATAATAAAAATTGATATTGTTATTATAAATAAATCAATATCACATATTTAAAAATTTTAGAATAAAATATGTTTTATAATATTTTATTCTTTTAATTACGAAAGTTATGAAATTTTTTTTTTAATTTTTTGAATTGAAATATTATTTTTTATCTTTACCAAGTGCATCTATTTTCCATTTTTTGTTTTGTATTTTCCATTTTCTAAAAAAATTATTTTCTCCGAAAACTGTTTTCAACAAGTAAACACACCCTAAATTTCCATTCAAATAGTGTCAAAAAAGGGAACTGTATCTTATACAACTTCAGACTTTTTATGCACCATTCATTTACAAAGTCACAATTTTTCTAATATTATTTAGTTATTCAACCCTACAAACACCAAATAAAATATTTCCCCATATAAATATAAAACTGCAAACAATCAACAATAAGCATAAGTGGTATATATTGCATGCTAATTGGTTGCCAAGGGCATATGAGCAGAAATTTGCAAGGGAGGATCATTAACCATATAAGATGAATCGTATAATTACCTTTGCTCTCTACATTGACGCACATTCACATTGGCAAGTTAATATCACCAAACTAAAAGACTTAAGGTTTCAACCTATAGTATTAAGGGAAACTTAACCCCAGCAAGATAATGCAAATATCAAGTTTGCTTAATGCAAGTACTTGATAACAGGTTATGTGAAAATGCAGGATTATGGTAGCAATTGAGCTGCAGCTATGTGGTCAATTGTCGAGTACCAGAAATGTTGATGAAAGTGAAAAATATATGTGGAAGGAGAAGGTAACATATCTACAATTCCATCTTAACTTATTTTTGCAAAGGATCACAAATATAAAATGAAAAAAGCATATTGCGATAATTGCTGTCAATTAATTCCCAGTCAGGGTCTTTTACCGATTTTTCTTATTTTTCGTATCTGTTGGGAGTTTGAGAACTCAACCACCAAACAATGGCCCAAACCATTGAACCAAACAATGCCCAAATATATGCGCCAAATTACCAAATTAAAAGAATTGGACAAATTTGTGAAAAGTGCTAAAGTTCACATTTTCTTGGTCATTAGCGATAATTAAAGTAATCAAGAAAGAATTAATCTAATGTAATAGAAGGCTAATCCAACTAAGCAACCTAAAGAGATGGCCATGTGAGTAGTGACATGACACAAGGAACTTAAATTGCTTTTTAATTGTTATTTTGCTCTTTAGTGGGTAGAGGGCATTTTGGACAATTGAGTTTTACATTTTGTTAGGAAAATGGGCAAAAAGGGAAGAAAATCAGAATGTCTTGTTTTGGATATGTAATTAGCATCTGAGGGAAAATTGGAAAAGTAAAAACAAAAGAAAGTGGATGCTTGTTTAGCCATCTCAAGGTGGATCTTATTCGCTTATTGTGCAAGGATTAGCAAGCAGGGAATAAACATCCGAGTTTTGACTAAGAGGTCAACTTTCTAATTGTTAGCATTCCAATATCATGCTAACTAATAAGAAATATTACAAACAAGCAATAAAGTTCCTCGGAAAAAATGCATGTTTTCACACAGTGACTGCAGACATAAACACAAATCAGTTTAATTACAAAAAAGCATTATGCATGAAAATATAATATTTCTGATATAATCTGATCAAGTGAGCAATAGTTATATACTTACTGGTATTGATGTATTCAGACTTGCACCACCTTTAAGACCTCCACTCTGGAAGTTTTTAGGAAAAACATCATCGCCAAATTTATGGTCCCTGTCACTCTTCCATGAGATCCCCTTCTTATTCACCTGCAACTGCTGATTGTTGCGAGTGAAGCTATAGGTGTCATTAAACAAACTCCATGCTATAAGACCACAAGGTACAATTGCACTCCCATTCACAGTATCTTCGGGCTTACAATTACTAGTTTCATTTTCGCCACTTCGACTTCTCAATTGTTTATCACTTCGGCTCTTCACATACCTGAATTATCAAGCCATCATTACAATGATATCAAATAATCACTACAGAAGAATTCAATTAAATGTGTTTAAGCTATCAACAAACCACCCACCATTTCATAAGATTGAAATTCATACAAGCAAAATCAGTAGGTCGAAAGCAATGAACAGGCTGTATATTATATTAATATCTATAATACTATCTTTTTTTATAAGAAAATAATTACTGATGAATATTTAAACTGTTTACAATTATAATATTACATACACTACTTGGAAAAAAAAAAGATGTAAATTTTATATTTACAAGCTTCAGCAATAGTAAACAGAAATTAAGTAGCCAAGGAATTAACTTTCTCGACAGGAAACAAATTGCAGTATGACATAACATCCCAGGTCACATTCTCCAAATTTCTAAAAAAAAAAAAAATTAACAAAAAACGGTGCACTTCACTTTACCATGATTCATTCATTCTCAGAATTGCTAATGTCCATGTTCAACAAACCTTAATGCATCATGATAATTCTAGACATTAACAGTCAAAACAAGGTCTTAATGAATAATCACCTTACTGATATATAAATTCTACATTGTTTTTTGACACCTTAGCAGTTGAAAAGGTAATGGCACTATTTAGTTATGTACCTGCGATGATTCTGGTAAAAGTTGTCAAGCTGGTAATACACATAAATAGGTTGCTTCATCTTCTTTGTAACCTATCAGGACAGGAAAAAACAAATTAAAATTAAAATTAAAATTAAAATTAAAATTAAAAAGAAGATATTTCGTCAATTAAATAACCAGATGTCATGATTGCCAACATAATACAATGATAAAATGGACACTTACTTTTATTGTTCTGTTGCAGGTTTTATCCGCAGAGCTTTGAATATAAGCAACCTTATCAGTTCTGTTTTGTGGGGGAATACATTCAGTCTCATATCGGTCAATGATTTCAACAACCTGATAACAAAATGATTTCAACAAAGTAATCCATGATCAACTACAAATGAAACTGTAAAACAAATAGAGGAGTTAGGTTGAACTAAAGCTTACGTCTCGGGAAGCAAACAATGAAGCAATCCCGATTGGAATGAAGACAATGCTAACAAGCATGAATGCCGAAATCACCTGTACAGAGCCATTCAAAGTTCATCACTCTCAATTGTGTTGATTTGATAATAAATTAGATACTGGAATAAAAAAGAAATTATAAAAGATTACCCATCGCGGTGTGAGAATCGGCTTACAAGCTGGGAGTTCTTGTTGGGTAAATTTTGAATCTGAAAAGAGAGAAAATAATATTAAGGAATTTAAAAATTTTGGAAAAAAAAAAATAATCAGAGAATTTGTAACTCGTTGCTCCAAGACTATAGAAGATAAATGAGGTTTAACAATTTCTTCACTTTGCTTTGTACATAAATACTTGCGTTTTGACACCCAAAAGGCCAAAATAATAATTTGCACATCTTAATAAGTCAACATAATTTGCAGATTATAAGGAAATAATAAAGAATACCCCCACACTAGATGGCTTACCATCCATTCTAACAAATTCGCAAAAATGTCAAATGTTCCGATAGCCATTCACAGTTTAGGTTTTATTTGTATAAATGTGGATATGTATTGACAAGTCCTTGAGTTAGACATGATGTTGTTTTACAAATTTTCACCTGAATCCAACAAATTCTAACCAAATGCAAAGATTGATACATCAAATATTCAGCTTTCAGTTTTAGCTGACGACCAGAATTTAAATATCAGCAAGTGAAACCCAAATAACAAAATTAATTGCATTTCATGCCTAGAATTTGTAATAGAAAATTCAAATTATCAGAAAGTATCAAATTTGAAACAGAAAATTCAAATTATTAGAATTTGTTGAATTAACAACTTTGTGCTCTACCAAACCTGATCAGGTTTATTAATAACGAAGTCAACTACCACAGGTTTACCATATCGAAACAGTATTTCCTAGTACATCCAGTTGTAACTAAATAAACAACAAGACAAGTAATCGTTTATATAACACGCACAGGCATATGCACATATGTAACAAATCTGAATCGCGAACCAAACAGAAAAGCAAAATCACAAAAACCCATCACAGGGATAAACCTCGCAAGGGATTAAAAACTGAAAAGGAGTAGAGAAGAGAAAATCACATTTAGGTCGCTTAGAGTTTCTTCTAGGAGCAGCAGAATCAGCCGATCCGTTGGCTGCTGCACTGGACGACGCCGTATTGTTACTCATCGGACGACCAGATGCAAGCTTGTTTTGTTGTCAAAATAAGAAGAAGGAGAAGTGGATCCTGATTACGAGAACGATAGAGGAGAGAGATGGCGATGATCGCTAGTATGAGAAGAAGGAGATGAGAGCGTTTAAGAATTGTTGACTTTGGAAAAGAGTAGGCAATGTGCTCGCTGAGCCAGCCGGCCAAACGCGTTACTTGTCTTTCTAGAAACAAGGAATTAAGACGGAATCAGAATTTCCTCAGAGAGAAAAGCAGAGTACGCTTTATTAGACTATTAAGCCGTCAAACTTAACAGCGCACCTTTTATTTATGCCAAGACTCGCTTTACCAGTTCGACTTGGACCCGGTTTAATGTTGTTTTTTGGATTGTTATTATTCTTATAATCATTTCATCTTTCGTATAGCTCATGTATTAATGGATGTCTACCTAAAAGGCCGCATTTTTTCATATTGTCAATTGCTAGTTAATGCTATTTATCCTTCTAGTTTAGATTTTTCAGAGCTTGGCTTAATTATTTCTGATTGCCAGGATATTTTAAGCTCTAGAATGGATATTAAGGTTAGATAGCTACGGATACTCATTTACTTGCTAGAGCATCTATTCACCATGCCCAGTTTTAGGTTCGCACTCTATGCCCTATCTCTTGTTTGATTATTCTTCGTCAAGGTAATACATCAATATTTTTCTTTTAAAAAAAAATAGAGCATATAATTTTTCTCCATGTAATAGAAAATTTTTATGAAATTTGAGTGTATGTTACTAATATATTTTATTTATAGCAATAATTATTTTATATTTTCATATATATATAACGAGAGCCGTATACATTTATTTATTTTCATTTTGCTAAATATCTAAAGTTATTTAGATTTATTCTAATTATTATTGTTATTTTATATGAGCTTGCAAAATGCCAAATATTATCAAACATGAGTTTGCACCCCTTGATACGACGAGGAAGAACTATTTATCATGGGCTCTTGATGTTGAAATTCATCTTGCTAGTAAGGATTTTGGAAATACAATTGTTGTAGGTTAATGAAGCATCTATGTAAAATAAGACAAAAATAATGATATTTCTTCATCATCTACATGAAGGGTTAAAAGCAGAATATTTCATTATAAAAGATTCACTTAAATTATGGAATAATTTAAAAGAACGATATGACCTCCAAAAAACAATAATCCTACCTAAGACTCATTATGATTCGATGAACTTATAGCTATAAGATTTTAAAAGGTAAGTAAATACATTCAATTGTTTTTAAACTACATTCCCAACTAAAATTATATGGAGAAAACATCACAAATGAGCACTTATTAGAGAAATTTTTTTCTATTTTTCATGTTCAAATATGCTTCTGTAGCAATAATATCATGAAAAGGGATTTAAAAAAATACTCATAATTGATTTTGTATCTACTTATGGCTTAACAAAGCAATAAGTTACCAATGAAAAATCACAAAACTCATCATACTTGATATGCTCCTTTCCCTGAAATGAATGCGACAATACATAATAATAGCCATGGTTGCAGCTGAGCTCGTGCTCGTGGTTGTAGTCATGATCATGACCATGGACTTGGACAAGAATATTACCCCGATAATAGTTTTCACCACTAGAAGTGGAATAATTATAATGAGAAAACAAAAGATAGTAGTGGTGAAAATAACGCTTCAAAAAGCGTAGAAAATGTATGCTATCAACGTCATATAAAAACATTGGTCATGTACCTATCGTACACCTAGGTATTTTGCTCAGCTCTATCAAGCCTCCATAAACAAGAAAGGGAAAAATACAAAGGCAAATTTGATCTATCAAAATGATGATATTATATATTTAGACGTATCTGATTTTTTCAAGAATAAAGAAGGAAAAACTAAGTATATTTAGAATAATTGAAATAATTCCTTTGTTTTTAAGTGTGCTTTATATTTCAATATAGTGTGCTTTGTCATATTTTGTTATTTTGGTAAGTGCAGTTTTATTCAATAAAATTATTTCTATATTTGCTATTTTCTTTTGAATATGTGGAATATATCTTATTATATATTTTATTTTCTTTTTAATGAAAGATATGGATATTAACTATTCTTTGGTTGAACCTGTGATCAATAATGAAGACAATATGTCTAGCAAATAGTGCTACAACACATACTATACTTAAAAATAAAAGTAGTCTTCTCATTTGATATTAAGAGATGTTTATGTTCATACAGTGTCAGGTAGTGGAAAACTAATTGGAGGTTCTAGAATAGCAACTATATCATTACCCAAAGGAACAAAATTTATTATAAGCGATGCATCATTATCTACTAAGTCTCACAGAAATTTATTAAGCTTTAAAGATATTTGTTGCAATGAATATCATGTAAAAAATATTAAATATTTATATATCACAACTTTAAATTAGGTAAGAAATGTGTCTTGAAAAAGTTGCTTATTTTTTCTTCTTGTTTATACTATACAAATATTAATGCAGTGAGACTCATATCACAGTAAGCTAGAAGTTTATTGTATAAATAATTTTACTATTTTGCATTCTTGGATTAAATATGATTTAAAAAATTATTTAGAATTCATATGGACATTCATTAAGGAATCAAAAGATTCTTCAATTTAAGAAATTCTCATGTGCTGCTCTGTTTGTTCTCAAAGTAAATAAATCACTAAAATCATCACTGGCTAAAATATGGACTAAATCCTCTAGATTTATGGAACATATTCAATCAATGTGAACTATTATGATATTTTATGATTTTAATAGATGCATCAATAGGATGTTTACTTGTATGCTTACTATCAACTCACAAACTGATATTTGCGAGATTACCTGCTCAAATTATTCAATTAATAGCATAATTTCTAGATTATATGATCAAGACAATTTATGGTGATAATGCTGGTGAGTTTATATCTCAAGGTTTAGCCGAATACACATTTTCACTCTTGAACTTTCATAAAAACATCTTCTGGCACCCTTAATCGTAACGCCCTGACTCTAACCACTGGAGGAATTATCCGCTTTGGATCAAGCCGGCTCCCCCATACAAGATCGGCAAGACTCGCACGGTTTTGTCCTGCAAGTGAAATGGGAACTTCCCAGGAGGTCACCCATCCTGGGATTTTTGTCAAACGAGTATGTTTAACCCTGGAGTTCTTCCAACTCTCTAGCCATTCCACCAAAAGGTGCTTTCGATGATTAGTTACCCCCTTTTTGATATATGATTCGATTCATTCCTGTGTCCCGTATTCCACTACCCTAGCTAGCCTACCATCCTAGTGTAAGGTTTTGCCGATCTCTACATACAGCATAATAGAAATAAAAACGACACACGGCAAAACCCGCCATGGATCCATGTGTTTCAAAACATTCGAATGACAGAGTTAGATTACAAACCTGGGGTTCGAAGTTGTGCTTCACCACGGATAGACGCTGCTCCTCAGGCGAACGTCCCCTACTGGTATCCACACACGATCCCACCAGACGAGCGAATGACTGCTAGCTCCGTGAAGTTGCGGTTTAGGGTTTTTCTTTACACAAAGAGAAGGAGGCAATTTTCTGATCTGTGTCGCTTATGATCATTTTATCTTTATTTTTATATATATAACACTTATATATTAAAAAGTAAAACCCTAATAAAAAACCTTCATATCAGATTTTGCTAATGGGCTCTTAAATCTAATTTAAAGCCAATTAGCCTAATGTGGTCCTTATAATCCCTTGGGCCTTGAACCAAATTTCAAGCCCATTAAAACCCTAATCTCGTCCATGATGATCTGGTGTGCGACCCAATAGGTCCATATTTAGTTGGCAGTGGGCCATACTCTCAATGCAGCCCACAAATCATAAGCGGTCTCTAGCCAGACATTATGATTACCCAATAAATATGAAATCGTTTGTCCGATATAAAACCTAATGATACATGTCATGATTCCTTTTGTTACATGATATCTAATTTGAACATAAGTCATGGATCATGTCATACTTATATTGTTCAAACATATCCATTTCTCGATTTGTAAGCAGACTGATAAATAAAATCAAATTGATCTCTCTATATCAATTTATTTGAGCACGACCATGCATTTCTCAGTCCTACTTATTGAGGGGCCCAAAAGATATCTCTCTTATGAAAGAGGAACAAATCCCATCTCGATCGTACACTATCCTCTACATGATTTACATTATGCTCAACCATAACCTTTATAGCCATCCGATTAAAGATGACGTTTGATCATGTCAAAACACAATGCTACTCATGTAGGACACTATGACGACCTTAGGTCTAAGGATTCAATGACATAACCATATTGAGATCATTAATGACATCGACCCATGTAATGATCTCAAAGCGGGTCTATCCAGTACATTGTCCCCACAAGTACCTATAAGCTTGAATGGCATCACCATACACATTCAAACTTAT
>CANUEX010002483.1:0-11776 GCA_948099535.1 Jatropha multifida
TAATTGTCTTATGAACAATGTCATAATATGGCTTACTATTCCGATAGTCTAATGATAATAGGGATGGAGTGTGATAGTTTAGGCTTACTACGGGCCTCGGGTGCCTTAAGCTTACCTAGGTCCTAGTGCCGGTCCGGCCCACGATTTTGGGTCGTGACATATTATTTATGGGAGTTAATTTGATTATAGGATATTAATTATTGATTTTGATATTTTTAGTTGATTAATTGTGAAAGTGGATAAAATGAATTAATTGGGGATTTGGTTAATCAAAAAGTGATTATAGGATTTTAAGTAATTTTGAGAACCAATAGATTAAATTAAATGGTGAAATTTAATTAGTTATTATTAATATTTTGAAATTATGAAAAAAAAATAGTTTATTAAGAATTAGTGATTATTATGAAGGATTTTAAATAAATGGAGTATATTAAAGAATAAAACTAATTATCTAGTTGATTAAATAAATATTTGGTAAAATTGCTAACGAATTATATTTGAAGATTTTAATTAGTTAGAATTATTATGAATGGATAACTAGTGGATTTAAATATTTATATGTGGGTATATTCTGCAGAAAAAAAATGATTGGTTAAAAAGTTAAAATAAATTAAACTTATTTAAATGTAATAATTTTGGAGTTAGACTGATTATTGAAGTTGAATAAATGAAAAATAGATTATAGTGAATCTTTTGATGATAATTAATATAAGGACGAACATTTGATAGAATTGATTAAAATATATGTGGTGAGTTAAATAAATAATATTATTGAGAAATTATTATTATTGTTGGTGTTAAATTATAATTTGGAGTATAAATATATTTTATGGTGAAATAAATGGAATTGATATCTAGACTAAATACAAAATAAGTGAATAAATTAATTGCAGATAAATATTAAGGTTATATAGTGAATTAATAGAAATATATAATTGAGGATTTTTGAATTAAAGGTTTATTGTAGTTATAGAGTTTATTATAATTATTATTTGAATAATTGTTTAGTATACAAGATGGTTATTTTAGAAAACTGGATTATATTAAAATAGGTGGACAATTATATTTTTATGGAAATAATAGTAGAAATTTAGTCAGAAAAATAAAATAAACAGATAGGTTTATTAAATTAATTAATTAATTTCTTAATTAAAGGAATCGTTTATCTGATTGTATTTCTCCTACTATATGTGTCTTTTAGATCGGCCAAGTTCTTCTATTGTTCCTCCAAATCAGAATCCAGGACAGGCCTGAATTTATTCTGCGGTCACTGTGAGTAATAATAAATGGTGCACACCATCCTGCATATATGCATTTCATATGCATACCATATACTCTTTATATTATTTAAAATAATCATGAATCATTTTCTATTTCTATTGTTATATTGATATTCTTCATCTTTCAAATATAATATTCCAGTTCTATAATCTCAGTATTTGATATATAATATTTCGGTACCATAAATTTATATAGTTTTCGCCTTTGATTACATTCATATGTTGCATTTATTGTATTGAATATATTTGGTGAATAATTGCGATGTGAAATAATGTGCTTTTATATCTAGGTGAAAATTGAGACGACGTGTGTCACTATGGATCAGTGGGCCAGGTATGGGGGATTAGTTCCCCGATATATGTATATTATTATAATGGAAATTGGCCGGGGGCCAATAGGTGGATTTGTGACTTCACTAACCAATTTTCACATGTTGTGAATATTTGAATGTGATTTGTTTGAAGATGCTGATGTTGTGTCATGTGCTTGTGAAAGAACTGTTTATTTTATATATTGTGAAAGCATATTGCCTAAATGTGTGAGTTTGCATTATTTATTATTATCCACTGAGTTTAATGAAACTCACCCCCCTTCCATAAATATTTTTCAGGAAATAAAAGTATCGTTGGTTTATAAGACTCTGCTTCTTTCTCCGCAGAGATTCGAATATGTTAGTATAAATTATTTGTTATAATTGTGATTTTCCGCACATTTTATTCTGCAGTTAGGATGTTTAATTAATATTTGGTTATATAAAAGAAATTATCATGTGATTATAAATAAATTGTGGAGTGTTTATTTTTGAATATTTGGAGACTATATGATAGGAATAATTTGATCATATTATGATAAATAAATATTTACATGAGAATGTATTTTTATTAAATGGATATGGGCCTGAGCTATAAACAGTATTTAATATTAATGCTGGGTCAGAAATGTTAACTCTGATTAATTTATGAATAATGTCATAATATGGGCTTACTATTCCCTTTGTCAAATGATAATAGAAATGGATTTTAATAATTTAAGCTTACTACGGGTCTCGAGAGCCTTAAGCTTACCTAGGTCCTAGTGCCGGTCCGGTCCACGGTTTTGGGTCGTGACACTTAGTCACTTCTAATACATAATTTAGAATTATTAAGTAAACAAGACGGTACTCCAACACCGAATGTGGCGTTCGTCGTCGAATCCCCTAAAATTCGGCGGTGGGTGTTATAATTTTTTCCATCAAAATTCAATGGATTGTGAGAGATGATTGTTTTTTAGTTAATCATGGGTTGGGTTTTACAAGTCCTAATATGAGGGTTAGTGAGCTAATGGCCAATGAGAAAAGGGAGTGGAATGTTGATAAGACAATAGAGTTATTCTCTTTGCAAGATATTTGGTTGTTGGATATTCCTCCAAAGGTCCAAAAATTCTTATGGAATGTTTTTAAAAATATTTTACCAATAAAAGCATGTTTGTTTGACAAAGGGGCTGATGTTGATATGTTTTGTAGCTTTTGTCATGAGGTTAAAGATGATTATATCTTATGAGGTGTAATAAGTTGAAGAGTTATGGAAGGATTGTCCATTGTGGTAAATAACCAAGATGTTTCTTTCAAAAATGATTTGTTGTAGCTTCTTAACTCTCAAAATAATAATAAAGCAGTTGAGATGACAATCTTAGCACGAAAGATGAGGTTTTGGTTCTAAATCATTAAATGATAAATCCAACTTTCTTCTCCTAGTACTTTAAATTTTGATTTTAGCTACAATAGCACTTTAATTTTAAATTGTATACAATTTATTGAATAAAATATTATTTTTATTGAACCTATACTCTCTCTAATGGTTAAGTTAACCAAAACTTCACCGTTTAATAACATCCTAACTAATATTGGTTAGAAATTTAAATAAAATAATAAATTTTAGTTAGTTATGAGTATAGAATATTAATTTAGATTTTTATTTTACCATTTTTTAAGCATTGAGTTTTAGTTAGATTTATTGAAATTATACTTAGTTAATCTCTTATAAAATTAGGTTCTATTCATCATGACGTAATTTTATTTTTAGAAAACCGTTACTTGTTATCAATATTATATTAATAAATAAATAATATTTTATACAAATTTTTAAATAAATATATTATTTTTGTTTTTATATTATACTAGTTTTTTTTATGACGTGCATTGCACATTGACTATATTCGTTATGTATTCATTTTTTCATCTATATAATATTAAAGTATAAGTTTTATTTAGATTAAAATAAAAATAAGTGGTTAATTTGTATTTCATTTTGACATACAAACTACTTGTTATAATGTCTCTTATGTATTAATTCTGTTTTTATATAATCAAGTAGTCTCAGAATAAAGTTCAACCAAATTCCTAGACCTAATCGTTTAGTCTCTCATTTATAAATGAGATTTTTAAAATTCTAATAGGTATCCAAAAAGAAAATCAAGTCATTATTTAATTTTCAATCCCTACTTTTAACTCCAAATTAATATCTATATTCAACTATAATGAAAAATAATAATAAATTACTTTTATTGTTAGGTAAAAGAAAAGAAATGAGATGATAATTTAAATTAATAAAAGAAGTCACTTTGACAACGGTAACAGTATTATTTATCTAGTGAAATATATACACATACATACAAATTCTTGAAATCTCAAAAATTGACCCAACAGAACTATATAGTTCTAGTTTTTTTCAGTTTTCTAAACAATATTTTGTTTTTAAATCAAATAGATTTAGGATATAAGAGAAAAATATTAAGAAAATTAAAAATATTTAATTATAAATAGACCATATATTTATCGTAAGGAGATATAAATCTTTTACTAAATTAAAATGATAGTAGTTACAAATTATTCAGTGATGAAAAATAAAAAAAATTATTATGCAAAATAAAAATCTTTCCAAACTCGCCAAATAATAAAATGCTTCAACATATATAGATATATAAATATATTAATAAAATATTATATATATTTTTAAATTAAAATTTTTAACTGTTTATCGTTTCAAGTTTAATTATGTAAATTTTATTTAAAAATTTACTTTTTAAAACATATATCCAATCAAATCTTGTAAACATAAAAAAATATTAATAAAAAATAATATATTTTTTTCTTCTTTTTTCTCTCCTAAATAAAAAATTATATATATTATATTTAAAAATTTATTTTTAAAAAAACACATCCAATCAAATCATACAAATATAAAGAAAAAAAATAATATATTTTCTTTCTTTTTTTATCTATATCCTAAAAGAATTAGATATTTAATAATTAAAACATAAAAAAAATTTTAAATATATTATTATCATAATATTTATTAAAAAATAAATTTAATAAAGATAAAATTTAAATTTTTAATTACTTAATTACCTATATGTATTCATTTTAAAAATAATTTCTTTTAATTTATTAGGAGGCCTAATGAAATACCCGAAAATTTTAATTTGAGAAAATATTCATTTAAATTTAAATTTTAAAATTTTGGCCAATAAATATATCCCACGTAATATTTAATCAGAATCGTAAACTCACTTGGTTTACTGAAAATCGATCGAAAATCAAATCAATTTATTAAATCGGACCAAATTGCTTCAAATCGAACTGAAATGATCCGGCACTCACTGGAAGCCCTAGCAACAAGCTTATTTTCTTTTCTTTTTCTTTCTTTCCTCTCGCTCTCTTTGCGTAATCATCACCATGCTCAGCCTCTCTTCTTCTTCTTCTTCTCTCTCCCCTCACCGACTCTCTCACCGCTGTCTCTCTCTCCCTGCACTAGCCACGCCGCCGCCAACCCCAGCAGCGCCTCATGCTGACGACGCCACCAACAGTTCTCTCTTTCTCCTTCGTGCGATCGATTTTCGACGAACAGCTTCTCTTCCTTCATGTCGCGCCGCCTCAAGCCTCCAGCCGAAGCTTGCGTCGGCCACCGCAGGCTCCAGCAAGCTCAGCAGCATTGCTGCTCTCTCCTCCGCACCGCCTCAGACCACCTGCTGCTCACACCGCCTAAACTCAGCGACCGCCAGCCATTGTATCTCCCGATCTCAGCCATTGATTTCGTGATTCAAGCTCCAATCTATGATTTTTGGAACGATTTTGTGTGATTGAGGGTATTGAAAATATCCATAGAATTTTTAGTTAATTCCTTGAATTTTAACTGTGTGAAGAATTGGTTTATTATTGGAATTGATTATTAATTGTGGTATTGAGTAGTGTATATATATATATATATTTGATTTAGTAGTTGATTAATTGAAAATAAATTGTAGATCGAGAATAAAATCTATAGTAAAGTATTTTTGTAATAAAATTAAGAAATTCAATTAGTTGAATTATTGGAGATTGAGAATTTATTTTATTAAGGTAGTGAATGTTGGATTAGGTAGAAAGGATTCAATTAATAAAAATAGTTTAGTTATTAATTAGTTTAATTAAAGAATTTGATGTTAGATATTAGAATGTAAATATAAAAAGTATATTCAGAGATTGATTAATATTACATTGTGAATTTAATGGTGAAATAATTAGTATATTCGATTTGAATTAAGATATTAAAATTGAATATTAAATAAGAAGAAAATATCTTATTAAGGGATTATTGTTGGTTAATTTGTAAATAGAAATATGAATATATTTTTAAGGTGGTTAAATACAATGAATTAAGTGATTCGATATAAAGATATATTTTGTACTTATTAAGAATTAATTAAAGTAAATAAGTTAGGTACTTATTGGTTGTTTAGAGACTGTAATTGAACAAAGTAAGAAGAAGATTAACGGTGAAAGAATTATATTTATTCGAAGTGAGAATATTGTTGATTATATTATATTATATTGGTAGTGAATTTAGAATATTTTAAAGATTGTGACAAGAAATCGAATTAATTAAGGTTGACAGCTAAGTAGTACAGAGCTTAGATTAGTCATAATAGAGAAGATATGATGTAATTTATTGGATTAATTCTCTGTTTATTATTTCGCATTGAATGATTGTACGAGTTCTTTTTATATTTTTAAATTCATAGATCGTCTGAGCTCATCTACTGCTCCTCCACACCAGAATCAGAGCTAAGATTTGAATATCCTAATATCACTGTTAGTAATAATAAATAATGCATGATATGCACTTCCATATCATCATCATTTTGTTGATATATTATATCATTACATATATATTTTTATATCAAATCATATTATAATATAATGATCGTATATTTATAATTTATAATTGCATAATATTTGCTGGTCTGGTGATTTGCAATTGGATGAAATGTTTGATTTAATGCGTTGTAATATAAATTATTTTGGTTGTGTGGAATTAGAATGAAGTGGATCACCATGAGTTAGTGAGGACGGTCTTGATACTGTCAGTCATGTATGGGGAGATCGGCGCCGTGTGCATCTGATGATATATATTGATATGATATGAATAGCCACAGGGTGACCTCCTGATGGTACCAAAAAGAAAAGAGAGTATGAAAAAATAATGAGAGGGCTGGTTAAGGGAGGATTAGACCGGTCGGCCAAGTGTGGGGGATCGGCTCCCTAGTGCACATGTATGAGAAAATGAGTCATGCGAGAGAATGGCTCATAGGGGGTTTCGGTGATGCCACGGGCTAATTTCCTTGTGGTTGATTTATTGAAGATGAGATAATTGTGAATGTCAATATTGTGACATATGCATGACTGATTGTGTAATCAATTCAATGACTAGGGATGCATTTTGCATGATTGTTTGGTCATGCATTATTTATTATTATTCACTAAATTTGGTGAAACTCACCCTCCCCTTCCATAAACTTTTCCAAGAAGTAGAAGTATTGTTGGTTTATAGAGACTTTGTTTCTTTCTCCACAAAGATACATTATTTAATATCAGCTTTGAAAATGTTAGTATATGAACTATGTGAGATGTTAGAATATTTTGAGTATTTTTATTTGGTTTCGTAGTTAGGGTGATAAATTGATATTTGAATATGTAAAAGTTATTATGTACTAACAAATAACCTGTGGAGTGTTTTCTGAAATTTGGAGAAACTAGGACAGAAAAAGTTTGACCATATTATAACTGATAAATTTTGCATAAAATGTATTTTTAATAAATGAGTGTGAGCTTGGACTGTGAATCAAATGTGATATTGAAGCTGGACCAAGATTGTTACTGACCGATAATTGAATAATGTCATAATATGAACTTACTATTTTCAAAGTCAAATATTAATAGAGACAGTGTTTCGATGGTTCAAGCTTACTACGGGCCTCAGGAGCCTTAAGCTTACCTAGATCCTAGTGCCGATCCAACCCACAAATTTGAGTCATGACACCTAATGAGCCAAAATAACACTATGGACTACCAACAAAGAAAATCTTTCACTCACTAAATTGATGAAAATACTTGTGGTCGAAAGAATTCAAACTTGAGACCTTTTATTCCTCACGTAAGTGAGAAGAAATTATTGACTTAGAAATAATTTCATAAATATATTAATAATCAAATATAATTTTTTAATCGGCTATGACCAAGATTATTTTAAGATATCCTAAATTTCATTAAGAGCGTTATCGAAAATCTCATTATTCCTCCCTATTCTCACTTTTATATATACTATACATAAATAAATATAATTAATTATTTATTTATAAGCGGTGGGAAGGAGTGTGATTTGGTTCAACAAAAATAAATATTTTATTCATTAAATTGGTACAATTTGAAATGAAGGTGTTATTGTACCTAAAGTTAAAGTTCAAAGTATTGGGAGAAGAAAGCTAGATTTAGGGTACAATTAAAACTACTCATAAAATTTAGGGATTCTTTTATTGATCTAGCTTGCACTAGAAGAAAAAAAATTAATTACCATCAAATAAATTTACTGCTAATTCTTTATTTTTTGTCACTAATTTAGTATCAATGACAAAATAGCGATAAAATTTTTTTATGGTAAAACCCTTCATTAAAAGAATAAACGCAAAAGAAATTTTTGTCGGTAAATTAGAGATAAACTTTTTTCAGAAAATTTATTTTTTGTCTCTAATTTTGTTGTAAGAATTAGAAAATTTTTTCGGTAAAATTATTTGTAATACCTTGAAATTTTTATTTCAAAATAATTCCCATTTAAATTTAATTGTTAAATTATTAGCCAATAATATTATGTCACGTAATATTATCGAGACCGAAAACCATTTTGATTTGCCCTAAAATTAATCGAGTAACCGTTAATAGAATAAAAATAGGACCAATTTTTTTTTATTGGACCGAATTAATTAAAATTAGATCCGAGTCAGATATTTTTGATAATCATTGTGCATCACTATTCTTTTTCTCCGACATATTACATTAGGGACGGTTTGTTTTTATTAATAATTTTAACTTTATTATTTTTTTTCTTTTTCTTTTTCTTTCTTTCTTATCTTTCTTTTCCATTTCTTTCTTTTTATTTTTGGTCTTCTCTCCTTCTCCATTGAACACAGCTCTCCCTCTCAACTCACTCTCTCTTTCTCTCTCCCTGCCTCTCTCTGTCTCCCTCTCTACGCGACGCCAGCCACCTGCAGCGCCGCCGAACTGCCACAGCGGCTCCACGCTCAGCTCCTCCTCGCGCGGCCACTGCTCTTCCTCCCTCCTCCATCACGCGACTCAGACCCAGCTCCAGCAGCTCCTCCCTTTGACGCGCGAACCGGACCCAGCTGCTCCTCTCCTCCTGCTGGCCACCGTTCCAGCAACCACAACAAGCCCAGCTTGCTACCGACCACCGTCTCCTCCTCCTTCGATTCAAGGATCATCGGGATTTTTATATTATTGGGTATTAATTTTATAATTTTTAGAATTTTGGTTAAATTTTTTATTAATTAGTTAGTTAATTTTAGAATATTTGATTGAATGATTTTATGGTTTGAGTAGTTAATTATTTTGGTTAGTAGATTAATTTGTAGATTATATATTGTTTGGATGAATTTTAATATTTGAGGAATAATTGTAGTTAATTAGTTAATTTTTGATAATTAATTAGTTAGCTAAATTTTAATATTTATGGTTAATTATTAGAATTTTGATTATTTGATTTTATTATATTGTTAGGTAATTGATTAGTTAATTTTTAGTATTTAGTTTGAATTTTACTATTTTGAACGAGTAATTAGTTAAATAGAGTATTTGTGAAAATTGATTTATTATTTAGTTGATTTTGTGGTATATTGATAGAATTATGGTAGTTAATTGATTATTTAGTATAGGTTGAGATTTGTTAATTTTAATTGGAATTATGTTAATTAAGGAGGTTAAATTAATTTTAGGATATTAATTATTAATTTTGGTATTTTGATTGATTAGTTTTATTAATTAGGTGGTTGATGGATTATTTGTTGATTTTATATTATTGGTGGATTTAATTATTTTTAGGGATGATGTTGGTAATTAATTAGTTAAATTGAGTAATTATAGTAGTTGATTACTTTGAATTATTACTCGGTTGGTTTTACTATAATTAAAAGGTATATAGTTAGAATTTTAGTAAATTATTGATTATTGAGTTATTAATTAATTTCAGTATTTTTGATTAATTAATTAATAATTATGTAATTGATGATTAATTGAGGATTTGGCAAAATAAATTCGTTAAAGATTTAATTAATTGAAAAGTGAATATAGGATTTTAATTAATTTTGAGAGAGTTAGTAAATTAAATTAATTGTGGAATTAAATTAGTAGTGTTAAGATTTTAAAATTTAAAAATTTCTTTATTAAGGTTCAATGGGTACATTCGAAAGATTTTTAATAAATGGAGTATATTATAAGGTAGAACTAATCATTTGGGTGATTAAAGGAATTAATGTGGAAAAATGGATTTTTTATATATTAAGTTGAAATAATATATTACTAATGATATTTTGAGAATTTGATCAATTATGAATTAAATTAGGTTGATATGATTATTTCGGGCGTTAAATGGAATTTTGATGAAATAAGTGTATTTATATGATTATTGAGTTTAAGCGAATTCAGGTTGAAAATAAATATTTGGTAAAATTGCTAATGAATTATATTTGAAGATTTTAATTAGATAGAATTATTATTATTGTTGGTGTTAAATTATATTTTGGAGTTAGACTGATTATTGAAGTTGAATAAATCAAAAATAGATTATAGTGAATATTTTTATCACGACTCAAAACCGTGGGCCGGACCAGCACTAGGACCTAGATAAGCTTAAGGCCCCCGAGGCCCATAGTACTCGTAAACCATAAAAATCCATTTCTATTATCATTTGACTATCGGAATAGTAAGCCCATATTATGACATTATTCATACCATAATGAGAGTTAACAATTCTGACCTAGCATTAATATTAAGTACTATTTGCAGTTTGGGCCCACATCCATTTAATAAAAATATATTATCATGTAAATATTATTTGTCATAATATGATCAAACTATTTCTATCATACACACTCCAAATTTTCATAAAACACTCCACAGTTTATTTATAATCACATGATAATTCTTTTACAAAACCAATTATTATTTAAACATCCTAACTGTGAAGTTAAATAAAATGTGCGGAGTATTCCAAATATTAATAGAGAGTTTATACTAACATGATCAATCCTCTGCGAATAAGGAAGCAGAGTCTTATATATCAACAGTACTCTTATTTCCTGAAAAATATTTATGGAAGGGGGTGAGTTTCACTAAACTCAGTAAATAATAATAAATAATGCAAACTCACACATTTAAGCAGTATGCTTTCACAATGTACTAAATGGCATACTTCTCAGGCACGTGTCATACAATAACATCTTCAAACAAAACATATTCAAATATTCACAACATGTGGAAATTAGTCAGTGATGTCACAAATTCACCTATTGGCCCTAGGCCAATTCCATAATAATAATAAATATATTAGGGAGCCAATCCCCCATATTAGACCCATTGACCCATAGTGACACACGTCGTCCCAATTTCCATCCAGATACAAAATCACATTATTTCACATCACAATTATTCACAAATATATTCAACACAATAAATGCAATATATAAATGTAATCAAGGGCGAAAATTATAAATTTAGAGAACTGAGATATTATATATCAAATAATGAGAATATGAAACTGAGATATTATATTCGAAAAATGAGGAATATCAGTATAGCAATAAGAAATTATTCATAATTATTTAAATAATATGAAGAATATATGATATGCATATGAAGTGCATGTATGCAGGATGGTGTGCACCATTTATTATTACTTATAGTGACCGCAGAATAAAATTCAGGTCTGTCTTGGGTTCTGATTCGGAGGAGCGGTAGAGGAACTTGGTCGATCTAAGAAACACATATAATAATGAAATATAATTAGTTACTGACTCCCTTAAGAATATTATTCTAATAATCCTTATTTTATTTTTTTGACTAAACTTCTAATAATTCACTAACCTTACTATTTACCAGCAATTAATTTATTTACTTATTTTGCATCTAGTCTAG
>CANUEX010002509.1:0-50233 GCA_948099535.1 Jatropha multifida
TTATATTTGAAGATTTTAATTAGTCAGAATTATTATTATTATTGGTGTTAAATTATAATTTGGAGTATAAATATATTTTATGGTAAAATAAATAGAATTGATATTTAGGCTAGATATAAAATAAGTGAATAAATTAATTACTGGTAAATAGTAAGGTTATATAGTGAATTAATAGAAATATATAATTGAGGATTTTTGAATGAAAGGTTTATTATAGTTATACAGTTTATTATAATTATTATTTGAATAATTATTTAGTATACAATATGGTTATCTTAAAAAATTAGATTATATTAAAATAGGTAGACAGTTATATTTTTGTGGAAATAATATTAAAAATTTAGTGGGAAAAATAAAATAAATAGATAGATTTATTAAATTAATCAATTAATTTCTTAATTAAAGGAATCGTTTATCTGATTGTATTTTTCCTACTATATGTGTCTTTTAGATCGGCCAAGTTCCTCTACTGTTCCTCCAAATCAGAACCCAGGATAGACCTGAATTTATTCTGCGGTCACTGTGAGTAATAATAAATGGTGCACACCATCCTACATACATGCATTTCATATGCATACCATATACTCTTTATATTATTTACAATAATCATGAATCATTTTCTATTTCTATTGTTATATTGATATCCTTCATTTTTCAAATATAATATTTCAATTCTATAATCTCGGTATTTGATATATGATATTTTGATTCTATAAATTTATATAATTTTCGTCCTTGATTACATTCATATGTTGCATTCATTGTATTGATTATATTTGGTGACTAATTGCGATGTGAAAATAATGTGTTTTGTATCTGGGTGGAAATTAGGACGACGTGTCTCACTATGAGTCAATGGGCCAAGTATGAGGGATCTGCTCCCCGTTATATATATATTATTATAATGAAAGTTGGCCGGGGGCTAATAGATGAATTTGTGACTTCACTGACCAATTTCCACATGTTGTGAAAATCTGAATGTGATTTGTTTGAACGTGCTGATGTATGACACGTGCCTGTGAAGTATACCCATTTTATATATATTGTGAAAGCATATTGCTTGAATGTGTGAGTTTGCATTATTTATTATTATTCACTAAGTTTAGTGAAATTCACCCCCCATTCATAAATATTTTTCAGGGAATAAAAGTATTGCTGGTATATAAAACTTTGCTTCCTTCTCCGCAGAAAATTAGCGATTGTCTCAAACCTTAAAAATATTAGTATGAACTATTTCTTAACTTAAGCTATTTCGAGTATTTTTATTCGGTTCCGCAGTTAGGATGTTTAATTAATATTTGGTTATGTAAAAAAAATTATCATGTGATTATAAATAAATTGTGGAGTGTTTTTTTTGAATATTTGAAGACTATATGATAGGAATAGTTTGATCATATTATGACAAATAAATGTTTAGATGAGAACGTATTTTTATTAAATGGATATGGGTCCGAGCTATGAACAGTATTTAATATTAAGGCTGAGTCAGAAATGTTAACTCTGATTAATTTATGAATAATGTCATAATATGGGCTTATTATTCTCTTAGTCAAATGATAATAGAAATGGATTTTCATCGTTTAGGCTTACTACGGAGCCTTGGGGACCTTAAGCTTATCTAGGTCTTAGTACCGGTCCGGCCCATAATTTTAGGTCGTGACAATTAATTTAATAAAAAAGGTGTTTATGTAAATATAAATATATATAATTTTTTTTATAAAAATAATTATTTTAAATATTTTTAAAATATTAATTAAACGGATAACAAGTAGCAAATATTTGAGTCTTTAAACTCAAATATCAAATTTGATATGGGTAGTAAAAATACTATCTTTACCCGTTCTAAACTCATTTATTCACTATTCAAATTCATTAAAATCATATCGGACCGTGAAATTTTTCACTAATAATAACAAAAGTTATGTATGATATGACCTATATAAAAAAATACACATACACTAATAATGTATTTTTCAATAATAATAATTTTTAAAATTTAACTAATTATATTAAAATAAGAAATTGTGTATTTTTTTTAATTTTTATGTTTATGATTAAATATAAATGATTGTTTATTTATTTAAAATATTAAAATATTATTTATTTATATAGTGTATCTTAAACATGTGTATGACTTATTTGTTTAAAAATTAATAGATCTTGTACATTTTTATATCTTGTGTCCCATGTCTGTACAATTTAGCTTTCAAAAAGAGATTACTCTATATACCAAGCCAATCAATCAATGTATTTTTTAAATTACTAATAAAAAATATGTGTTTTTATTATTTTTTTATATCATTGAAATAAGAAATTATTATTTTTTATTTTATGTTTATAGTTTATTACAAATGATTATTATTTATTTAAAATATTAATGTATTAATTATTATGTATAGTGTGTTTCAAGCGTGTGGATGTCATTTTTTTTTTAAATTATCATATCTCGTATTTAGTGTCTTGTGTCCGTACAATCTAACTTTTAATACATGAGACTACTACATACACCAAGCTAATCAACTAAGTTCTTTTTTTAAATTACTAATTAAAAATGAAGTGTTTTTTTAATTTGTTTTTATGTCATTGAAATAATAAATTAAAATTTTTTTATTTTATGTTTGTAATTTATTATAAATAATTATTTATTTATTTAAAAATATTAATATATTACTTATTCTGTATATTGTATGCTAAGCATGTGTATGTCTTAGTTGTTTATAAATTATCATATTATGTACATTCTCATATTTTTTATCTTATGTCAATGCAATCTAGCTCCTAGTGTACGAGACTACTCTATATATCAAGATTATTTTTAATTACTAATAAAAATGAATTTTTTTATGTCATTAAAATAAGAAATTAGGTATTTTTATTTTTATGTTTATAATTTGTTATAAATGATTATTTATTTATTTGAAATATTAATGTATTACTTATTATGTGTAATTAGTCCTAAACATATGAATATTCTACTTGTTTAACAATTATCATATCATGTATATTTCCGTAATTTATGTTCCGTCTCTGTATAACCTAACTCTTAATACATGAGATTACTCCATGTACAAAGTTAATCAATTAGGATATTTTTTTTAATTACCAATAAAAAGTGAAGTGTCTTTTTTTTAATTTATTTTCATGTTATTGAAATAATAAATTAAGTTTTTTTATTTTAAGTTTATAATTTATTACAAATGATTATTTATTTAAAATATTAATGTATTACTTTGTTTTGTGTTGTGTGTCATAAAATATGGATCTCGTACTTTTTAAAAATTATCGTATCTTGTCTCCCGTGTTTATACAACCCAACTCCTGATATATGAGTCGATGTGTTTTTTTAATTACTAATTAAAAATAAAGTATATTTTTTAACTTATTTTTGTGTTATTGAAATAAGAAATCAAGTTTTATTTTATTTTATGTTTATGATTTATTATAAATGATTGTACAGTTACTTTAAATATTAATATATTATTTATTTAGTGTAATGTGTTTTAAGCGTGTGAATATCTTATTTTTTAAAAAATCATATTGATAAGTATATAGATTACTTATTAATTATTTTATAGTAAGAAATAAATTTATATTAATATATTAGTGTTAGAGATAATATTTTTTATGGTATTATTTTGATAAAGATATTATCTAAAACAACTTATTTTTTTACAATTGTACATTATCTTCTTATAATTGTCCTAAATAATTATTGTTCTACTCATATTTAGCTTTTTAAAGACTTACACTTGATTTCTTTATAATGCAAACTGCTCTGCTTTACACGCATATATATAATTAAAAAATCATTATCTATCTATCTATAATCTTAAACCAAAAGATAATTTGAAAATGTTGATGTAAAGCTATACTTTTTCAACCTTTACTTTTCTTTTTCTTTTTTTCTTTTTACAAACTTCCTACATTTTTAATGTATTTATTTCATTTGTTTTTCCATTTTAGAATTTATAAGTTATTTACTAAATAGATATAGATAATTATGATTTTAAAATTTTATTTTATTTAGATTTTGTTACAAATATATATCTCATCTCTTATCTCTTAAATTGGTATATACATAATAATCTTTTTTCTCTGAGTTATGGCTAAAGGACTCTCGTTATATATATATTATAATTTTTTTTATTTGCTTCTTTTTATATCTTTGAAGTCGTAGGATTTGTTATTTTATAAACATTTATTTTTTATGTGCAATAAAAAGTAATATAAATACAATGTGACAAAATAATAAAGTAATCCGCGCAATGTGTAGACTTCGCCTAGTCAATAAGAAAAAGATACTGTTAACATATAATATTATTCTTATTAAATATAACTCTAAATAGAAATTAAATCAGGATTCAGAATCCTAATCCTACATGGATTATTTGGACTCCAATATATATACTTAAATTTTACCCTAAAGACAGGTTAATCACAATTATTCTCTCTCAAATTTCTGAGAGTTTATCAATTGGTGCGGCGAGCATGGAATACACCTTCAACCTCTCCCTAACCCTAGCCTTAGCCAATTTACAGCTCTCCATTCATCATGGCCACCAACCCATCTGAAAACCCTAACATGAAAAACCTAACCGCTAAACATGGCGAACCTGGCCATCCAATTACCCTGACTCTCCCACCTGTAACCAATTCCCAGGTGGCGACCGCCTTGGCTCAAACTTACTCCCAATTTACCACTGTCCTAAAGAGTATTTTGGAGAGCTCAACACCTGGAGGTGATCCCATCACGCCTCCCAAACCCACGGATTCACTCCCTCACGAAGGAAAGATTCACCAACCTTCGCTTAGACACCCAGCTCATTCTCTCTCTGATCGGTATCAGGAAGCTGAGTCAAGACCTACCCACACCCGCTGCTAGGAGGTAAGCCACACTCAATTTTTAGATGAGGCGAACCTCAAGGATGTGGTTAAGGAGATAGTGCGAGAGTGCAAGGAGTTAAAAGAGAACAGAGATTATGGCCTTCGCTAGGATTCTCCCTTATACCCCACTATACTAGCAGCAACTTTTCCACCTAAGTTCAAACTTCCTACCTTTCAATCATATGATGGTTACATTGACCCCAGAAGCCACCTAGCCACTTTCCGAACCATCATATGTCTACAGACTAGCTCGGAATACCTAATGTGTAAGGTCTTTCCAATCGCCCTCAAAGGCGCTGCCCAAGAATGGTACCAAACACTTAAGACCGGGTCCATCTATTCCTTTTTGTAGCTAGCCGCAGCATTTCGAGCTAGGTTCATAACTTGCATCCCATCTAAAAAAATCTCATATGATCTAGTAGATTTGAAAGGAGAAGAAGGAGAAACCTTGCACCGGTATGTGGTTAGGTTCTAGAGGGTGGCCATGCAGGTGGAGAATTTGAACGATGAGGTAGCAGTTAGTACGATGGCCAAGAATTGCAAATACAACAAACTATTCGAAAGTTTGAACATTGAACCACCTTCAACCTTTGCCGAGCTCATGGCGAGAGCTCATAAATACACTAAGCTGGACGAAGCTTATGAAATTCAACAACAACGCAAGCCGGTCAGAGAAGAAAAGCATAAGCCCAGAAGGCATTTGCCCGTGGGAAGCAGGCATTCACCTAGGAGGATGTCGCCCATTCGGCCCATTAGACCTAGCTACCCTGTCTGAACCCCATACTCTAGTGGTGACACATTTTGGAAGCATACTGAGTTTACTCCAATAAACAAACCACGATCACACATTTTGTCGTGGATTAAGGAACAGGGTGACCGAATCTCTTGTACCTATCCCAAAAAGATCTTACACCAAGCCGAAACCTTAGGAAGATTAGTAGAATGGTCCATCAGGCTAGGTGAGTTTGACATCAGGTATGAGTCCCACACGACGATAAAAGCATAGATACTAGTTGATTTTGTAGCAGAGTTCTCTAGGGAAGGTCAAAGGGAGGATTCGAAATCTGCAACACCGAACCGAGAAGAAAATGTGTGGAAACTTTACACAGATGGGGCTTTGGGAAACCTAGGCGCAGTGGTAGGAGTTGTCTTGCAAGGACCAAAGAAAATAAAAGTGCAGCATGCAGTTCGCCTAGATTTCCCAACGACTAACAATGGAGCAGAATATGAAGGTTTGATAGTAGGGCTGATGCTAGCTTTAGAAGTGCGACCTCTCGTCCTCCACATCTTTTCAGACTCACAGCTGGTGGTGAGTCAAATCAGTGGTACCTTCACAACCAAAGAGCCAAATTTGGTCAAATACCACTCCCTAGCCACATCCCTTCTTAAGAAAATTGAAGAAGATGGAAACATATGGAAGCTGTTACAGGTAAAGAGGGCGAACAACAAGGAAGCGGATGCCATATCCAAGGCTGTGTCAAGAGGAGAAGCTTTAGCAGAAGGGATTCTAATAGAACAATTAACCTCTCCAAGCTTTGAAAAACGGGAAGTCCTGATCACCTAGAGTGATGATAGCTGGATGCGCCCAATAATAGACTTTCTCGAGAGGGATGTTCGACCAGACGATAGGCAGGAAGCTATTAAGCTATGTAGAAAAGTGGCGAACTATAAACTGGACAACGGAGAACTCTACAGAAGGTCAAAATCACATCCTTGGGCTAAGTGTGTAACCAAAGAGGATGGAAACTACATTATCAGGGAGTTGCATGAAGGAGTTGGGGGAGCACATGAGGGCTCAGATGCTACAATCAGGAAAATCATGCTCACAGGATACTACTAGCCTATAATGAAAAGCGATGTTTGGCAATACATTCACCATTGTAAGACGTGCCAGAAATACGATAAAGTTCTTAGGCAACCCTCATTAGATCTGCAATCAATAACTTCAACTTGGCCTTTTGCACAGTGGGGAATTGATATCCTAGGGCCTTTTCCTACAACAACGGCTTAAAGAAAGTTTGTGGTAGTTACAGTTGATCACTTTTCCAAATGGGTAGAAACAGAAGCCCTCAACACCATTACATAAGCTTGGATCATCAGTTTCTTGAGAAACAATGTCATTTTCCGATATGGGGTTCCCCACAGAATAGTTACTGATAATGGAAAATAATTCGATTCAGAAGCCTTCAAATTCTTTTGCCAGGAGTGGCACATTAGTTTACACTTCACATCAGTAGCCCACCCACAAACTAATGGCCTAACTGAAGTCACCAACCGAACCATCCTAGATGGAGAAAAGGCTAATTGGGCAGACGAGCTTAACAGTGTGTTATGGGCATATAGGACCACACCCAGGCAAGCAACATGGCAAACACCTTTTTCCTTGGTGTACGACATAGAAGCAGTAATCCCAGTGGAGATTGGGCTACCCAGTAAAAGAACTGGAGGACACAGCGAACAGGAGAACAACAATAACCTAAAAATTAGTTTGGACCTCACAAAAGAACTCAGAGAAAGTACAGCAGCCTGAACAGAAGCGTACAAGCAAAGGATAAGGTGATATTTCAACAAAAAGATCAAAGCCAGACAGTTCAAGGAAGGGGATACGGTTTGGAGGAAGGCAGAGATCACTAAGGGTTTGACAAGAGTTGGGAAGCTCGGGCAAAACTAGGAGGGCCCTTATGAAGTAGTAAAGCAAATAGGGGCAAGCACTTACAAATTAAGGAAAATAGGAGGAGCCGAACTTCCCCGAACGTGGAACGGTGACAACCTTAAGCGAGCATACTAAATGCTCATCTACTTTGTTCTATGTAACAAATTCTTCTTTACTATGCATAATAAAAATAAGATAAGACCTCAGGTTTTTTCACTTGATGCACCAATCCTTAAAATATTATGAAGGACATGGTGCATCATGTTTTTCCTAAAGGATCTTACTAAAAATCTTCTTCTTGTTCTCCATTTAACATTTAAATGCAGTCGTAGACTCGCCAGAGGCCTAAGCGGCCCATAGACAGTCCATCCGCTCAGACATTCCTCCAGAGGCCTAAGCGGCCCATAGACAGTCCATCCGCTCGGACATTCCTCCAGAGGCCTAAGCGGCCTATAGACAGTCCATCCGCTCGAATATTCTCCCAAAGGCCTAAGTAGCTCTAATTCTCCAAGGGAGCAATTCGCCAGAAGCTTTAATAGCCAAGTTTCACCCTAAGTGGAATGGTTCGCCAATAAAAAGGAAAGAAAGCCTTAAACATTCTCCAATTTAAAAATAGTTCACCATTGGCCCAACGATCCTAGATAGTGATTACTTAGAAAAATATCAACATAGAGGCAAACAACACTAGTTGAGCATCTCAAACATGCTCGCCAAAACATATTTTACTACACTAACTGGCCCCAGCATGGCTAAGAAAACATATTCACTAGACGAAAAACTGGCTCACCCGAATAAGTTCGCCCTGACCTGTTCACCTAAAAGGCAATCGCCCAACATATTCGCTAAACGTATTCGCCAAAAACGTACAAACTAAAACAATTATCGCCTAAAGGCTGATACAAAACAGTACTAAAGTTTATACAATAAGTTGAAAAAGAAACATATAATCTTTCATTAAGTCAAAAAAGCTTTTTGTAAAGATACAAGAAGATCCTACACTACGCCTACCAAAAACTATACAAAAGATTTTCCTAAACTAAACTTTCTAAGCACCATGCTCAGATGGAGCAGGTGAACTAGCTCCTGAAGAGAGTCACCTTTCTTCCTCGTCATCTCCATCAACATCCTCTGGATAAACGTCATTCACCCACTCCCAATCTGTATCCGGCTTCCTCGCCTTCAGTCCAGTTAAAATGTTCGTGCGCAGACTCAAGCAAGCTTGAGCCAAATCATCCTCTTAGGGTTCCTCCCTTCGCCTTGCTTCTTCAAGTTCAGATTGTAACTCCTTCAATTGCCCCTCTAGCTCTCCCACTTTCATCTCTAACCCTTTATTTACATTAACCAGGCCCCAATTCTCCTCGTGTGCTTTCTCAAGGTTCGAATAGCGAGAAGCCAGCTAGGCCTTATGCTGCTCATCCTTGGCCTTCATGGATGTAGCTACCTCCTTCAAAGTAGCTTCAATTTCATTATGCTTCACCTCCAGATTAACATTGGCAGACTTTAGCTTTTGCAACCAATCATACTGGAGAGTGTTGGCATTAATAGCTTGGAAGAGACACTGGTTTATAAAGTCAGCAGTCCCCCGATCATCATAGTGCTTGAAAAAGAGCCTATCAACAGGAAAGAGGCAGGCCCGAGCTAACTCTCGGCTAGGACCATCATCCTGAACAGTACATTGGGACCCATACCTATTGATGAAGTACAAGCGGAGATCAGCAGCCTTAGGTCTCTGAGTTGGAGGAGGACCCAAAGGAGGGGCAGTAGGACTAGCTGAAGCACAAGGAATATCTTCTTTTGATCTCTTCCTTGAAGGCTCGGTAGAAAGAGTGGGAGCAGAAGGACTCACCACTGGCTCGGCAGTAGGCTCTGCTAGAGTTCGATCAGGAGCTGGTGTAGAAGGAGGAGGCACTTCTGCAAGAGCATCAGAGGAAGCTCACTGCCTTATAGCTTCGGCAACCTTAGACATTTTTGAACCCGACGCCTTCTTTGGTGCCATGCCTACACAAAAGAAGAACGAAAATTAAACTAAGTTAGTTAGCTTAATCATAATCAAGAGCTATTAAGGAACAACATATACTATGATCGGAGGGGTTAGGCCGAACGGGTCCACTATGCGATCAAAGGGGATAGTTGTCAGCTATCACTTTCCTCAGATCAACAGACCCGAGCCCCTTAGCCTTGATGGAGTCAGCAAGGTTGCGGTCATGAGTGGTGGGGGGAGGAAGTAAAGAACGTTGGCGAGCGGTAGACCAGTTGTTCAGTACATCAAACCCAGCATCAAATCTCACTAAGAAGAATTTGGATTTCCAATTCTTCAAAGAGGATATCTTTGACTTCTTGGCGAATATATTGCAGTTCGCCCTCGCCTGAAGAAAATAGTGGTCCTCAGAAGGACGAAGGGTAAGATTATACAACTCTCGAAGGGCACTAACGCTCAAGTCATGCCCATCGTCTTTGGCTAAAGCAATGACAGCACAAAGAAACCTTAAACCATTCAGATGGAGTTGGCTTATGGTTATCTGGTAGTCATTAAAAAAAGATGTTAGAGGTTTGGATAGAGGCAGGCGAACTCTCGAACGAAGGTCTTCCTCATACAGCATAATAAAGTCGCTATCCACAAGAGAATTAATCCTCATGTTCTCTGAAGGGCGAACCAACTTGTACTCGAAAGGACTATTGTATGAATAATAGATGTCAAGTAACTCGCCCTCATTTATATTCGAAGGTATGTCAGCTATCCTGATATTTTCTTTCCTCCCCCTAACCTCCTCCTGACCAGAATCTGCTTCATCCTCCTGAATCTCGCCCGCCGGACATTCAAAGGGTTCGCCCTCAGGACGACTAGAAGATTCGCCCAAAGGACGTCCAGTGGACTTGCCCCTAGGAAGCTCGGTTATTATTTACACATCCTCAATAGTAGACGAACTCATGATTCCAATAAGAAAAACCCAAAATAGATGCAAAGAAAACAAGGAGTAACTTACTGAAATTTGCAGCCTTTAGAGAGAGAAAGAAAAAGAGAAGTCTAGAGAGAGACGCTCTGAAGGTAAAAAGTAACAAAAGTAAGAAATGAATTGAAACTGGCCTTTATATAGGCCAGGTGAGGCAAATGAAGAGACACATCATTTAATGAAGCAGCCTCTTGTAAGAAACTGAAGCCTCGAGCTCCACAAAGCAATAATTAGCCCCCCCCCCCCAATAAATAAATAAATAATAAAATAAAAATATATAGTAATCATAAACAATAAATAAACATCCATTTGGACATAAATGACCATATAATTAAGGAGAGACTACTGTTAACATATAATATTATTCTTATTAAATATAACTCTAAATAGGAATTAAATCAGGATTCAGAATCCTAATCCTACATGGACTGTTCGGACTCCAATATATATACCTAAATTTTACCCTAAAGACGGGTTAATCACAATTATTCTCTCTCAAATTTCTGAGAGTTTAACAGATACAAATGACTCAAATTTTTTCAATTTGTCTATTTAGATGCAAATTTAATTTTATGATACGATTAAGACATCATTTTTTTAATTTATTTCCATTGCACAAATAAAAAAATTATTTGTTTAGAATAAAATTATTTTAGATATTTCAAATCAGTTAAATTGAAAAGTTAAATAATTTTTTAATTGTGTAAAATATTTTAAAATTAAATTCAGTTTTATAGCAAAAAATAATGTTACAAAAAAAGAATCTTTTATCCTTTTTTCATTTATATTATTTTGGATGGAACAAAATTTATTGCAGGAAATAAGATTATTTAATTGATTTCTAGAAAAGAAACGATAAATTTGCTAATAAAGAAACGTTTTAGGTACTAAACAACAATTTACACTTCCATAAATTAAACGGAATATAAATTACGCCGTTTCAATTCCAACAAAAACCTAAGCTCTTCATCTTCGTCACTCTCTCGGTTCGCCCCTCCCTGCTTTTCTGTCTCTCGCCGTGGCGGGTGGTTTTGCCTCTCTTTTGCATCGCCGTTCTGAACAAACTGACCACCGTCTTTGACATCAACACCTGAACTATTGACGGCAACATCTCGCTCAGGTTTCAATTTTTCTTTCTTGCTTAAAACTTTTATACTAGACATTTGTGGCTTTTTTATTCCTCTCATCTCATTTGAGTTGCTACGCTTTGTTGCTCAAAAGCCTAATCCTAATTGCATTCAATATCGATACTACACTCAATACAATAATATAATAATGATTGTGAAGTACATATATGTATAATCAGAGTGTAATTAAGTATTTAACAATGGAATTAATGCATCTACTTATATGAACTTTGCAGTCAAATGTTATTAAAAATTAGTAATAGTGAGAGAGTTAGTTTATGTAATTTAAAATCTGCTAATGTTCCAGAATTCTGTTTTATATTCTGTTTCTTTTAGCTTGCATGAATGATTCCTTGACTTGCTATCAATGTTAACTTTGATTCTCTTAATCTTTACTACATTTGTATGGTTGTTTCTTTAAATTTGTTTATTGATTGAATGAAAATTTGTTAAGCTTCATTTGTTGTTTTGGTTTGAATCCCTTTTTTTTAGCCCATATTTTGGATTTGGGTGTCTGGATTGGTTACTGATCTTTTTTACCTGATGCTCTCTCTCTCTTTTTAAATTTTTGTGTTTGGGTACAACATTCTGATTTCTTTGTATGTAGGTTTCAGAGAGTTAACTCTAAAACCAATCATGAAGACAGTCACAGGCCAAATAGTTTCTTCAACTCCAGTTCCCATCTCCAAAGCTGCCGCAATCCTGTCCAAATTCGTCTCTGCTGAGACTGGGGCCTCTCAGGCTGTTGGTGCCTATCTTCGGCGTGCCACAGCGGCCCTTGATGAGTTGGTTCGCCTTCACTCGGAACCCTGTCATAAAAAGCATAAAAAGCACAAAAAACACAAATCAGATGTCTCCACTACTACTGCTGCTGTGGGTGCTGCTGCTACAATTGAGGAAATACCAACTCAAAGCATGGAGGTGAGTCGTCAAGGGCCAAATCAGGGAGTGGAGACTGGAAGAAAGAAAGAGAAAAAGAAAGGGAAGGGTGATTTTGAGAATATTGTGACCCATGAAAGTAGAATTGCGGTCAAGGAAGGGCAAGGGGAGGGTAATGTGGGGGAGGATTCCGAAAAGAAGAAAAAGAAGAAAAGTGCCAATTATGGGGATAACGAGGGTAGAGGAGGAGTAGAAATCAACAAAGAGAAGACTCGTAGTGAGGGTAATTTGGAAGAGGAAACTACGAGAAAGAAATATGAGAAGAAGAAGAGAGGAAGGGATGATGTTGGTAATTCTGAAGAAAATGGGTTTGAAATTAAGGAAGAAAACAATGGTTCCGGAAGTTTGGCAGAAAATGGGGGCAATGTGGAACTTGTGAAGGAAAATAAGGAAGATAGGAAAAAGAGGAAGAACAGAGATGTTGAGGGGGGTAAAAATAATGAAGTGGAGGAGCATAGGAGTAAGAAGAAGAAGAGGAGAAGAAAGGGCAAAGAGGAGGATAATTGATTGAAGAAAGGGAACTTGTTGGTTTTGGCATTTGTTGTATTGGTTTTTTGCAGCTGGAGATTATAGTTTCTATTTCAAGGCTAGATGTGCAGCTTTTTTTCTATTTTGGGGGGCAATTTTTGGGGGAGTGTTATTTGAGTTACTGATTGATTAGTAGTGATTACAGTGAAATTTTGTTGTTGATAATTAAAATTACCTATGATTATGATTTTATCTGTGCTACTTTGTCTGATTCACCTGCGAGTCCGCCACGCACTTTTTATTTTCTATTTTTACTGTGTTCTAGCATTCTTCGCTTTATTTTAGCTTAGTTTATCAAATGAGTAGCGAATTTCCTATTGAGAGAGTCCTAATTCATAACATAAATGTGATTTTCCTATTTTACTTTTCTTGTTTTTGAAAATTTCTTTGACTGTATCTTGTTTTAATGGCTGTTATTCAGGCATACGGTTGTTCATTCCCTTTGGAGAAGAACACTGAGGTTCATATTTGGCAATGCTTTCTTAGTAGTTGTTAATTGCTTTATTAGTTGTCTACATGAGAATTTGAATTAATAAGTGTTCGGTAGAAATGATATAAGAGTTTAAATTAATAAATGTCCGGTTGAAATAGTTATTTAATTTAAAATGCCAATTTAAAACAATAAGTATGATTGTAAAAAAAAAAATAAAAAAAATAAAAGCTGAATGCAGGAAATGTTCTTGCACTTTCTCGTAGATTAAACAGCCAAATGCCTCCTTAGCATTCCAATTACAGTGAGACATTCTATATTAATCATCTTAGAAAGAAAAAGAAGAATATACATTGAGAAATGCTTTTCTTGAATAATTTTTTTCTAGTCATGCTACGCACGATTATTTTATTAATTTTAGCTATTAATTTTAATTGAGATTATTTTATGTATAATTTAAACAACAAATAATTAAAAATGACAAAGTATTTGGCAGAGGATATTGAAGTTCACATAGATAAATTAAATTTTATTCTTAAGCAATTGGCCTCTGTCCTTGACAAATCTAGAGGAAAAGTAATCTATATTCATCAGCCTCTTGAGTCATCTCTTCTGTGCTTCTGTCCTTTCTTTCCTTGTCTAAGTCCAACTTCTGCTTCAACTCCTTTTCCTTCACATCAATCTAAGTAGGGGGCAAAGAATGCCTTCAATTCAACATTGAAGCATAAAAATTCAAATTTACAAAGCAATCAAAAGACATGTTCTTACTTACAGCATCATAGATCTCATCATTATTCTCAAAGTCACCGCCTTTCCTCGGAAGGATGTGGATATGAACATGGGGCACTGTCTGTCCTGCCTGGGGTCCATCCTAATATATCAAAACCAAGCTGTAAGATCTCACAGATACAAAGCCTGCATTATTTACCTAGTGGTTGCAACCAATGCAAAGTGGAAATGCTAAATCTGTAAGTACAACAATTCACGAACAAAGATGGTAAACATTCATAATTACCGGTAGTTGCAACAACAAGCAGCAATGCCATCCTAAGTTCTATTAGAATTCACTTGGTGGTCACTTTACTTAGATACTGCACCCTTGCAAGGATATTTATGGCTATACATGCCACTGCACGAGGGCAATGTTTGGTTCACTCTGTAATTAGGAATGGAATATGATTCTTGATATTTTGGTTTGGCTCACACAATCCTTTCTGTTTTTTTGATATTCTTATGGACTCTAATTTATATTAAAATGTCATATTTTTAAGCATTATTCTTAATCTAATCAAACTAGTTTATTTAGTTACTTAAAAAGTAACTTAGAATAAGATTATTTGAACTTAGAAACCAATTTCAATTCCTATTCCAATTCTAAGGTGAACCAAAAAAGCCCGAGAATAAACAACAAGATGACAACAGGTTGTACTTTAGACATCAAAATTAAAATAAACAAGTAAAGCATATTGTGATATTAATGCTGAAAGAGAACTTTAGCTAAAAGGAATAGAGAATAATGAAGATATAATTTTAGATATTCTGCTTAAGATTAAAACCTACAGAAGCAAAATGTCACCTAGCAAAACTCAGTCAAGGACTCAAGGAGAAGCAAAACATCAATTAAAGTTCTTCTGGTTCTGGACCCCCCACAGCAGAAAGAAGAATCAAGCCAACCAATGTTGAATGGAAATGAATGTTGTTACCGATTCAAACAGTCTAGCGAAAGGACTGAGTAAGCGGGGAATCTTGAATGATTTCTGAGAAAACAAGCTCCTTGGTTTGTTGCAACAGAGCCGAATATACAGCAGGAACTTGAAAAAAAAAAAAGGTGCTCATGAACTGCGATTTGAGGTAGTCCTCAAACCCGAAGTAGACCAACCACCACCTCCTTCCTAGTAAGCTATCTACATTTGACTTCCTTTCCTCGACAAGCTATCCTTCTATGCAGTTGTCTATCAATCAATCACCAGTTTTGATGAAGTGCTCTCACTCCTATTTCAGCTCTATACATGCTGCAGACAGAATATGAAATTTGACCATAGGGAGAGAAGGAGACTAGCATTGAGAGATGTTTTCTTCTTTCTCTAGAAGGAAATCCTAGGAAAAGGCATTCAGAATCAATTTGGAAAAGGAAGGACTTTTTCTGACCAGAGGAATGGCTTGATTGGGGGAAAAAAAGGCATAATAAAATGGTTCAAGCTCATTAACTGAGATTCCCAAGTGCTAAAAGGTGAGGCACCACTGGGTCAGAAATTGAATCTTAACTACCAGGATTTTGGTTTATATAATTCTTTATAATGGTGCTCCAAAAGGAAGAATTTAGAGGAAATTTTTGTGCTTATATAGTAAAAAAAGAGAGAATATGAAAAAGATTTAACAAACAGATTTTATAATTAACAATGCATACACAAATAAATCAATAGATAAGATATGCAAAACTAAAAACTATATACATGTGTATCCCTTTCCAAAAGAAGAATACAAATAAAAGATGGGTGAGTATAAATTTATTAATTGCATAATGTGTAAAAAAATCATATCTACAAAAACTACTCAAGTATACTAACAATAGTAATTGGAAACCAAGTATAAAACAATGATCAATTTAATAAATATTGAAATAGAAAAGGACTATCTTACTTGGATTGTTAATGTGAGTGAAGTCGCTTTGTGGTGGCTCTCAAGTCGACTGCCAATTTTCTGCGCTGCAAGCCACAGATCACTAGTCTCATCAGCAGTGAGGTCAGCAAAACGCTTCACTTCACGCCTTGGGCAGACTAGGACATGTAAATACAGTCAAGGCAACCAAATTGAACAAACAAACTGACATTTAAGAACACTTAATAGTATTATGTTTATTATGCCTGACAATTTACATAAAAAATCATTTCGATATTGAAGAAAATTCATTCCAAATTCAAAGTGAATATTCCAATTAATCATTTACTATATGAGATCATTGCAAATGATGGTTTGCAATTGTCCTTGTCTAAGAGATAATGCATCTACATGCACATGTGCGCATAGTCCCTATCCAAGGTAATTGATCAGTACAAATTCCTATTTGCACAATAAAATCATGTACATAAGAATTGCAATTATTTATGCTTTATGTAGCAGCTATAAAGATGATCAACCAATGTTATCATATTTACCCTTGTCTCAATAACAAAGTGCATTTGCGTGAAAATAATAATATCAAATCCAAATGGAAGTGATTATTCTTTTTTTCATGATCCCAACTAATAATTGGACAGGGTTAGTTAGTCAGTTAGTCAGTCATCAGTGACTTTCCAAACCCTATACATGCACTCACTCAAGGATTTTCCTACTAATCAAAAACATTGAACTCATACAAAAATAGTACAGTTGGTTGGATGACCCAAAAAGTGGCATGATGCCAAATAGAGCACATTGCATCAATCAACTGCAACTTCGCATTAGTTTTAGAATAAATGCTAACAATATTAACCCAGTGGACATAAAGAAATGCATGTGCATATTGCAAAACATCGTCCTAACTTTTGACTGGAAAAGGATATGACCTGCAAAGGAAAACAAAAAATGAAAATATAATCAGACGAAAGTGTGTAATCATGACATGGAAATTGAAGAAATAATAAAAACAACAGGTCAGCTCCTAAGCATCCTCCCACAGCCAACGGTAAAATAAAATATAGAAGAGCATAAGAAACAATAGTATCGTTTTTTGTTGACAACTTCTATATTCTTCTGATGTTACATTGACAATAACCTATAACTGGCTTCTCAATTTCCCCGAAACAACAATTGCAATTTCTTTTTCCACATATGATTATACATTGCAACTTTAGATGTTTAAAAGATATTATCTCACTATTGACAATCTATCATATATCACTTATTCTAGGAGTTCCGTCAATGGCTGTTCATATTTTTCAAAACAAGATTTATGAAGTCAATTATTGCAGACATCCAAATTAACCATTATCATCTCAAAGTAGGATAATACTAATTGAGCCCTGTTAGAATCTTGTAATTATTGGAGTAGATTATGCATATATTAGGATGATACTCAGCCATGATTAGGAGATATTAGGAGATTATTTTCCTTTTTTAACTGTTTTCTGTATATATATATACCCTAAAACCATATATGAGAATTATCAAGCAATATCAAGCCGATTGCTTGTTTAACAACCCAATGGTGCTCCTCTTCTCCTCATATTTTCTAGGGATAGATTTAAAAAACTAGCTAAAATAAGATCCAATACCATGTAGTTATTAAGCCCAAAATAAATAGCAAAGAGCTATCCAGGATTTGGATGCTCGGCAGTAACTTTGCAGGTCACAATTGATATGTCATATTAGAGATTTGATGTAAATGAACATCACCATCTCAATGTTGTAAGCCAATAACTAACAAGTGACAACTTTGCTACTTCTTTAATTAAAGTAGAATTCTATATGATGAGTAACTGACACCATCACAGGTCTTAACTTTCAAGCATTAGTGTTTTTTTTTCCGTTCTTTTTCCTTTTATAAGGAGGCTCATTTGGTTTATACAGTAAAGGATAGCTCTCCCTTTCTCATGCAAACCCTCCTATGCTAATGGTGGGAGGTATTTGAGAGACGTTAATGTAAATGTATAAGTTGTGGCAACCAAGTACTTACTTTCTACAACATTTTTGACAGAGATGTGTTACCATGGACAAAACTGTTTCAGATACTCACTTGGATTAACATCATACATCAAGGGAAAACCAAGACCAAGACCATTCACACTTTAAAGCAGAGGAATTTGAAGAATCTGACATCAATTTAAAACGTAATGAACTAATTCAACAATGAAAAATGTAACAGCGGTTTAAGTATGCAAGTTATAAACCCAAATAGAACACTGCAAAAGCGAACAGTACCAGGAACAACAGGACGAAGGTTGACCAAGGCATAGGAAAGTGGAGTAGAGTAAAATACTTCCTTCGGGTCTATTTTGTAAGGCCCGAACTTGTAGTAATCTGTCGACATCTGTGTCATGAAAAATACCATCATTGATGAATTGAAGAAATACAACGAGAGATATGAAAGGCAAAAGTAGAGGAAGAAAGAATACGAATACACTATGCTTTGCATTCACCTTGTTGGTGGGTTTGGCGGCGGCGGAGATGGATCGCAACCCTTTGGCTGAGGTGGAGTAATGAGAAATGCAGATTCTGCAGAGAGCGTGGGCGTGGGCGTGGGTGAGAGCGAGAGTTGGTAGCAATTGCAGGACCTTTCCCATTTCAACTTTCAGGCGCTTTCAGCCAGCCTAATAAAATATGAAATAATTAATTAAATCATAAAAAAATTAATTAAAATATAATTACTGTTAATAAAATGTTAAAATATAAGATGACTATACCCTAATTTTATATTTTTAAATGATTTATTGGTCGGCTCTGTTTGACACAACTGGAGCACCTCGTCTTCTGGGCAACGACTCTGCTGTCCGTTGTCACATTCATCTCCGGCAAAATTTTTTGAACCGGTAATTTAGGCAACCATTTCTTTCTTGTTGTTTATGATTTTTATTTCTTTTATTTTTCAGTAGTTGTAAGAAGTAAGTTAGGTTTTCAGTTTCTAGGATTTCGGAGAGGATTGGGGGTGTTTCTGCGTTTATCGAATGTGTGACTAACTTGAACGCAAAAGTTCAGATTTCATTAAGTTAATTACCATGCATAACTTAGGGTTTTGTTTGAAATGCTTTAAACTTAAACCTCCAACATTTCCAAATTACCCAATTCTGTTCCTCTTCCTTGTTCTGCTCGTCCTCCTCTCTCACTTCAATGATTTATGGGTTTGAATTTTGAATTTCATCAAGTACATTTCGTGGTATTCTATCTTTTAATTCTTTCTGCACAAATTTGATAAAAAAAAAAAACTTCAATTAGGTATTTTATTTTAATTTAGATTTGATTAAATTTTCTTGGTTGAATTAATGGGTGGGTTCTTTATTTTTATGCTATGGGTAGTATCAACCAAGAGAAGATGGAACCAGAGGTTATGAAGGCAGAGCTAGTGTTGCCCACACATTTGAGCTTCAAGAGGATTCAAATGTATGAGAAGTATCCGAAAGGTCAAGCAAGAGGTCGCCATTGGAAACATCTGAAACAAATTCTTCAGGCTGAGAATTTCCAAAACTATCCTCCCGATGAACCCAATTGTAATCTTAGCACAACCAACTTGACTCATTTAAATTCTGTTAATTTAATTTTTCCTTGTAGTCTTAGCACAAACCGATAATGATAAATGCTTTAACATTTTAGCATATGATAGTTTTCTTGGTACTAGGTATTAACTCAATTCTGCTTTAAATTAATTTTTATTTGTGTATGCATGTTGCAGATGTTAATATTGAGTCTCCACCTTCAATGCATCCATGCAAGAGAATCTGTGATATAACTGGATATGAGGTATGTGTTTGTTTATTGAGAAGCTGTATTAAAAGTCAGGTTTATTCAAGTATTATTTATGGCACACCGCTTACCCATGAATGATACACCAATCTGTGATTTTTCACGGGTTTTGACACTTCCTATGGGTCAAATGAAATCAGCCGCTGATGAAAGCTTAGTGAATCACTATCAGGTCTCATGAGTGAGTTCAAACTGTGTTGCCAGTCCGGTTCTAAAGGCTAGAGGAATGGTTCTCATTCTTTCACTAACAACTTTTTAGGTTATGATTGTCCATTAGTAGCGTATTGGTCTGTTGATTTTATAAACTTCTATCAAGGAAGAAAACTATGTCCTAATCTGCTTTTCAGGCCAGAGGAAGTAGTATTGCTGTATAATGGTGTTTCAATGGCAATTTCAGTTTTATGGTGTGGTCTATTAGTTTAGTATTGGCTTGTTGATTAATGATTATTGTTAAATATTTTAACATAATTTCTTCGTGACTTAATTGACAATGACCGTTTTGAAATCAAGGATATTTCATTGAGGTTCAACAACTGGTGTATATATGTTGAGCATTAAACAGTTAGGAATGAGAAACTAATTGGGATAGGGCAAAGAACTTAGATCTTTATTACCATATCTAACGTTCCAAAATATTTCGTCTAATTGGGATAGGGCAAAGAACTTAGATCTTTATTACTATATCTAACGTTCCAAAATATTTCGTCTAATTGGGATAGGGCAAAGAACTTGGTGTATATACAGCAGACACTCTTAGGATATCCTAGAATCATTATTTCATTTCTCATCTTATGTTGGAAGGCTTGTGTTGCTTGAATTGAGGTTAAATACTTTCAGATTGGGCCCAATGCATTTAATTTCAGGTGCTGCCTTGTACTTCATGTAACCGATTTGTTTATTTAGTCTAAGTTATATTTGTTCCTGCATATTGTCATTATATTGCTATTTTGCAGGCACCTTACTTAGACCCAAGGACCAAACTCAGTTATGCGAGCGCCGATGTCTTCAAGCTTGTAAGATCGCTTCCAAATGAGTATGTGCAAAGATATCTGGCATTGAGAAATGCAGCAGTTGTTCTGAAATGATGTGTATGACTTGATTCTGTTTTTTGCTTCTGTAAAACATAACAGTGAAATATAAGAGTAAGATGTCCTCCAGTTGGTTGTCTAGATTTGTACTGTGTTTGGTTAGATTGTTCCTTTTTACTTCACCATCAGCCTATGCATGTGCAAACTGGATAAAAACCACGTAAGAAATGAAGACGAAAGATGTGAGACAAAGCATTTATGCAAACTTGAAATAATCATGTGCAAACTGACGAAAAAAAAAAAAAGAAAGAAAGAAAAAACAAATAAAAGCCAGGATTTATTATTTGCTAATGACTGTAAATTATCCTCTTTTGATTCTATAAAAGAATTACAAGTTATATATACTCCAAAAAAAAATAAACATATATGTTTTGTAAATATGTATTTATTTATTTATTTTAATTAGAGAAATAAGCTTCCGAGAGTTTTTCTCTTTTATGGAAACGGCCGAAATGAGGAGTTTTCAAGTGTTTCCGTACAAGAAACATAAACATTTCCATTTCCGAAGGAAGGTTGCATAAACGTAGCTTGCATAAGCTACACGATCCAAATTGGTGAAAATATTTGTGGTAAAAAAAATTTGAATTCGAATCTTCTCACTTTTTATATAAATAAGATGATTGATTAGACTATGTAATTTTCTTTTTTTATCAATTGATTGAAAGACTAAATGAGTACAAATAATTTACCGTGGTGATGGTCATATAGTAAAATATCATATATTTCTATACTCAGATTTAAATTTTGTAGGCAATATTTAAAAGGGATTTTTATATGATGTTCATACATTAATATCATATATTTTTGTAATCTTGACAGATTATTAAGAAGAGTCCCACAATATTATATTCAACAAATAAAAATACAAGACGTTACACAAAATTAATTTAATTTTTTTGAAAACATTGAAATTCTGAAAATTGTTAATTTATCACTAGATGCGCCAGAGACAGAGGTGACGATCTTTAATGACAATGTTATTGGGAATTAACTAAAAATGTTGAAATAAAAAATTAAATATTTTTAATTTTATTTCTATGACTTATCATGGACAATTATTTACATATTTAATTTTTTAATAAACTATGTTTTTTAGCATAATATATTATGAGCGTATCGTATCATATTTTTCTCTAAAAATTTACATGTCTCATATCCGTATCGTGTCGTGTCCTGTGTCTGAGTCCAGATAAAAAGTGAATTTCAGAAAGAGAACCATACAAATTCGTGTTAAACTTCAAAATGGTATAAAGTTTTTTTTTTCTTTTCTTCTCAAAATTTAGGGATGAAATAATGCATTCGGTGTATATTTTTATATTAATTTTAAGTTTTATTAGCAATATCTAAATGGGGTTTTTTTAGCCGGACAGGACTTCCAATTGAATTGATGATTGGATCATGGTTCTATCAGTTGAACTGAATTTTGAACTTTTTAAATTTTATTGATAAATATTAAAAAATAAAAAAATTTATAAAAAATATAATTATAAATCTAGAATTATATAAAAAAAAGCTAAAAATATTCGCAATAAGTTCAGTATTGTTACATACAGTCCGTTATGTTTAACGAATGAATATATTACAGTTGTAGCTACATCAACAGGCAACTGCCGCTACATGAACGTCTGTCTTCTGAAAAAACAAAAAGTAACAAATAAAATAATTATTAAAATTATAAATACGTAACGGGTTTGCAGATAAACTAGATAAGGTTATCAACTGCTTCTGCTATCAATCTTGAGATTGTCTCTGCTCTGCTTGTAGCAGAAGAGTAAAAACATAAACTCTTCTCTTTAGTAGAATCAGAAGAAAGAAGAAAATGTTAAGTCTTGCAGTGGGTTCTTCAGCAGCAGCCACCATGGCCAAGCTTTCCACGAATTGCAGCTATGGCAAAGCCTTATTGGCTCAAAATCCAACCACAACCACACAATTTGGGTTCAATGGATCCCAACCACCTTCGCATCTCTTCATCTCCACCACCAGACCCATTTCCTCTTTTAAGACTGCTGTTGCTGCTGTCTACTCTAATGAGCTCGGTTCCTCTTCCCCGAATCCTCCTGACAAGGTTTTCTTCTTTCTTTGCCTCTCTTTTTTCAGCTTCCATTACTGCTATTATCTGCATCTTTAAATTTCCTCATGATTGATGCACAATGTATAAAAGCTTTTCACTTTTAACTAGAGATGGAAAATTTTTTATCTCACAATTGAAATTTAAGATCCCAATTTGGGAATGTACTATTAGAACAAGATAGCGTTCAATTGAATCTCCAAGTAGTTGATCATGGTTTTAGTTATGGGGACCGATCACATTAAAGACCATTTCTTTCTTGTGAATTCCTAACTAGGCCTTGTTTGGTTTATGGTATGTAATAAGATGGAAGTAGAACAAGTGTCTTTAGCTTTGATTCAAACTCAGATGTTGAACAATTATTCCTTGGAATCGTAATTTTATACTTTCAAGTTCTCATTGAACAATCATAATGTTTTCAAAATCTACGAAGCTCTAATGTTATAAAACAGTGAAGAAAAAGCTATTCTATTCATTTTCTATTTGTTCTGTGAACCAAATGAGTCCTTAGTTCATCAAGGTCTTAATTATGATTCCTCTGTAAGAATATACCCCTTAACCTGAAGCTGTCCAATTTTACTTGTTTTATAATGCAGCAACAATCCAACAAGTATTATTTCGTTGTTGCAAATGCAAAATTCATGCTGGATGAAGAGGAACACTTTCAGGAGCTCATGTTTGAGCGTCTTCGTAATTATGAAGAGCGAAACAAAGAGCAGGACTTCTGGCTTGTGATTGAGCCTAAGTTCCTAGACAAATTCCCTAACATTACCACTAGGTTGAAGAGACCTGCTGTTGCTCTAGTCTCCACTAATGGTCCATGGATCACGTAAGAACAATACTGACACCTTTTCTGATTGCAATTTCTTGTTTGCTTTTCTTTTGCATTTGAGTCTATTCTCAACTGTAAAATATGATGTTTTTAATCAAAACTGGTGGAAATTTGAAAATGCTTGCTAGTTGCTATGGCTCCTTTGAGCATAACTGGCACTTGACATTCTGTTTATCTGCAGAAATTAGATTCGAGCTTGTTCAACTTTGGCATAACTATAACCTGTCCATTATGGATCAAATTATGAGCTTGTTCAGAATTCTAGAATGCCTAAGCCTACCAAAATTTCTTGGTGTTGTTTTTGTTACCTAAGACTTCAAGTAATGTTTTCAGAAACAGTTTGGAGATAATGACTCATTTTTTCGTTTTTCATTAAATTTGAATGATCTATGTTGTGGTCATTTAATTCTGCTAGTAAAGAAGCAACATCAGCCAATTGGTAATGCTTGTGAAATAAGCTGTTTATTCACTTATGCTTATGAGTCTAGTTTGAGCAAGCATGCCTTGCCTTCTGTTGTCTTAAACCTGAGAGCCCTTTTCTCACAATTAATTGTGCGCCTTTTCTTTTCTTCTCTTTCTCAACCTTTGAGATTTGCATTGAGAAGTTTGCTATATCAAATATCAAATGTGCTCAAAGCTATGCCCATTGCACCAAGACACAAAAATCTAGATGTGTGCATGCATATATGTATATATTGTTTTTCTTGCGCCTAACATCTTTTGCTCGTCATTGTGTTGCCTGACAGATTTATGAAATTAAGGTTGGACCGGGTTTTATCCGATAGCTATGAAGCTGACACTTTGGAAGAAGCATTAGCTTCCAATCCCACCTCTCTAGAATTTGAGAAGCCAGAAAAATGGGTAGCACCATATAAAAAGTATGAATTTGGATGGTGGGAACCCTTCTTACCTGCTCAATCTAAAGAATCAAAAGTATAGAGCACTCCCCCTTTTAACCTTGACTAGTTTTTTTATCCCCTTCTCTCTCTCTCTCTCTCTCTCTCTCTCGTTCTAAATTTTGTTGCGAGTAAGGAATTTTTCTAATGTACTAGTAACTGGTGTTGCGAGTAAGGAATTTTTCTAATGTACTAGTTACTGGCAGTCTAAATGGCTGCGATCAGCATATGACTATGTGAGTTAGATGACGAGCTGTGATGATTGCTGCAAAGTTTTCGTAATTTAACTCCTATGATTTCTAGTCTTAGATATCTGAGAATTTGCACAACCCATAGTTCTTAAGATTTGGATCCTTTTATGTTTATGGAAATCTGATTTACCATATTTGTGCAATGTCAACCCTTGATTGAACAATGAATGGTAGAGATTTTATTAGAAAGATTTTTAATTTTTGTTAAGTGGTTGGTATTTATTAAATATAGAAATCTCAATCATCCATTTTGAATTCAATGGCTGAGACTTGAGATTGCAGAAACATTAGAGGACCTTGATCCCATTTTTTTTAAAAAAAAAAAAAAAAATCTTCGTCAGCACAAATCCAGGAAGAAGAAACAGTGCATCTTTTTTATTACTCTTAGTAGGCATTGGCATCTGCTTCTTACATAGATGATAGTGGAGTGGTACTAGTCTTTGCAAATTACTCTTCCGTGAACATTAAATTGATCTCTTACAGATTGTAAAACGGATAGAGAGAACTAATCTAATTGTGCTTCAACTTCTTCTTATTAATGCTTTTGATCTTTCTGAGTCAGTATTGGAAGTTTTTGGATAAACTTTTCATCCAACACAGCGTACTGTTTTTTTATTTCAATCCACGCCTTCTCTGCGTATGTGTCAACATTATCTTCATGCTTCTCATATAGCATTGGCAATGTCAACAGCACCACAAACACTGCACAATTCATGCTAAATTATATCAGATAGAGATTTTCTTGTCAGAGTTTGATTAGAATGATACTGGATATTAGTGTTCTAGTATAATCAATTAACAGTTCCTTTTCCTTCATTATGGAGGAAAAGGAGAAATATCCCAGTTGATTTCTGGAAAAATTTGCCAAGATACCTAGCTAAATATTAGATCTGATGATACCAAACAACTCTCTTATCCAAGACTGACAATTTTGCAGTCTAAGATTCAATGAGTTTTAATCCCTATATCAAGAAAGGCCTCAACTTTGAACGGGCCAAACTAGATTGTTCTGTAGGAATGAGATTTAGGGATTCAATTTTAGGAAGACATTCATCCTCAATCTTGGTATCATGCAAAACTAGAATATAATTAGGAAAAGAATCTGAAGGACCTAATTTTGCATGAATTTAGCATAAACAAGAAAGGCATTAGAAATAAATCAATAAAAGAACGGACCCAAGTAAAAGAGGGTTAAAAAACTGAACCAGTTTCCAACAATAGATATGATCCACAACACACCAATCACCTGAAAATGCAAGGAAAAACAAATCCCATGTTAGTCAGAGTCACAGTTACAAAAAGGAACAGTGGGTATAGCAAGTGCCAAATAGTACTTTTTGCAAAAAAAAACATTGAAAATACGAACCTCTTATTATTAATTAAACTTATTCATGTATTCTTTGAAGCTATTCTCTTTTGGTCAATTTAAGTCTATGATTTGAACTCACAAGCAAAAAAACAAATCTTAAAGATAACTCCAGTTCCACCTAATTCAAGCTCATTGGTTATGCAATTATACTTTTAAAACAATTTTTTCCACATAATTTAAGAACATTAGTAATAACATTAGGGGGAGGGAACGTGAAGGTCATTATACCGATAAAAATTTCTTCAAATCCTTTCCAGAAGCTATATCTCTAAGGGTTGTAATTGCCATGTTAAGTTCATTTCTGAGCCCAAGAAGAATAGTAACGAGCAGTTCTTCTGGCACAGTAATTTTGGGGAATTCTGGAGGTGACCTGTCTCATAAAACAAGAAATATGTTGTTATTAAGCAGAAAGTAGAAAATGATTGTAGCTCAGGTGTTTGATGAAAATACATTACTTACATATTGACGAAGGAGGCTAAATTTGACCAAAGGAAGAGCAGTGCGAAAGAAAGAATGAGAGAATGGCAAATAAAAGTAAGCAAATGGTAACCCACACACTCAAACAGAAGCCAAATAACGGTGGCTGCAGAAAATACGGAGGCTGAAGCTTGCTTGTTCCTCCAAAGCATTACGTCGGCATCTGAAACAGGAAAAACCATGCACATGTAAAATTTTAGGTCTTGTTTGGTTCACAAACAACATTGGATAAGGAGAGAATAGAACAGTATTCCGAATTCAAACATGAGATCACCATTCCATAGAATAGTAAGCATTGTTTAAAAGCCTTTTTTAAGTATTAGTATATAAGGTATACAATGTATATTACATTTGCCGCCGCCAAGGACCAAATGGAGAGGCTTCTGGCGGCCGAAGAGGCGGTTCTTGTGAGCAGAATGCATTTTAGCGTAGGCATCAATCTCTGAATCAGAATCTGAAGAGGAAGAGGAAGAGGAAGAAGAAGAAGAAGAGTGTTTGTCATTTCCACGTTGACGCTTCTCAATTTCTGGTGAGTCTCCCATTGTTTGATCGAGGTATGGATTATGGAATAATCAGATCAAAATATTGTTTTGTTCGTCTCTTTCCTTCTCTTTGTTTTGGTTTCTGTTATGAAATATTCGAAATGATCGCCTATTTTACTCCCATGAAATTCGCTAATTTTTACCCATTCATTTCTTTCTGATTTGAATTGCAAATTGGAAATTGAAAATGGAAATGCTCAGCCACACAAAACTATCTTTTCCATAATACAACAAATGTTCAGTTACTGATTCTTTTGAGTTGACTCAGGTCAGGCCTGATTTAACCCTTTGTTTGGATGAGAATTTCTTTCTTTTTTTTTTAAAAAAAAAAGAAAATAACTATGAAAAATATATTGGGAAAGGTATTTTCCCTTGCTCGAGAAAGAGTAGGAAAAAATGAAAACAAGTAATATTTTACTTATTTTCTACTCATGCCCAAATATTTTGAATCTCTCCATTTAGAGAGGTAATAATGAGAGAAAGTGAAACTTGTGCTCATTTTTATTAAATTATCTAAATATCATAAATTAATTAACATACTTTAACTCTTTCTCAAATGCATAATAATTTAAGTGAGAATATAATTATCAATTTTCAATAATAACGTTTATTTTTTTAAAATTTTTTCCTTTCCAAATAAAAAAAATTAATTTATTTTCTTTCCTTCATTATATCCAAATACAAATATAAAAAATAATTATGAAAAGAAAAAATTGACAATTTCTCATTAGTTCATGTATTATTTTCTTTCATCTCCTTTCCAAATAAAGGGTAAGAGTATTCTATAGTTAGTCAATTTAAGAAGAATTCTAGGTTTTGATTAATCCACCAAGCAATGTGTATATATACTTCAATACGGTGTCGCAGTCTAAGCATATATAGCAATATTTTGTCATCATAAATCACACCATAAACAAAGGAGACTATGGAATGGCTTAGACTTTCTTTGATAATAGATTTTTACATTCACATATTGTTCAACGTTTTGACTAAATCTACGGTTTATAATATTTAATGACATAACAATTATATTAATATTTAGAGTTTAGAAGAACCAATCTATCTATCTATATATTCTAAATATTTATATAATCCTGAAGCAATAAATATCCTTAAAAAGTTGAGTTGATAAATTTTCCAGGATTCAGTTTTTTCTTTTTTACAGATTTTTGAGTTTTTTCTCTTTATTTTTTATTTGATCATTTGAAAAATAAGATTTAATAATATTTAATTTTTAATAATTTCATATTACAATCTTTTATCATTATCATCGCTAACAAATTAAAGGAGAGTTTCAAATTTTAATTTCAAAATTCTAATTTTAGCTAAATTATCACCATTAGTCAATAGATGTATAAAATCAATATTATTTATTGCTCTCTCTTCTTTAACCTTCAGACTCATATTTTTGGGGATTGACTTCGTTTCCTTGCCAGCTAGCATTTTTATAAGATTATTGCCTTATTATCCTTTGATAATGAAAAATTAGTCATGATTGTTGCTTATCGGCTCGCTTTGCAAAACTAATGGACTTTGAATTCCTATTCCAAGAAAGCAAGCAAGATGACTTTTTCTTTAAGTGTATATGCATGTAGGTGTAGGAGAAGTTTCTTTTATTATAATTTTATATGGTTGGCTTAAGATCATTTAATAATGTTAAGTCAATTGATTATTAATTTTTGAAGCTTTATTTGAAATTTTCTATTTTTGTTTCTTTTGGATGAAATTTTATTATTAAATAATGAATTATTTTTAAGTTGCTTGTATGACTTCTCGGTTGAAGTTTCAGTGGTTTCCTCCCGAATGCGATCAGTTCAAATTCAATGTTGCCCCTTCTATCTATGGATCGCATGGATGTGGGTTCAGTTTTGTTATTTATAATGCCATCAGTAGCAAGTTGCTGCTGATTTAGTTTGTATTGGATTCGGCCCAAGTAGAGATTGAATCAAAAATTTAAAGCAGTCATTTTTGGAGTGACTAAGTCCCTAGAGTTGGGTTTCTCTATTCTCAACATTGAATCAAATTCTCTTATGATGATTCAACATTTTTCATCCCGTAATTTTTTGGAAAATGATTACTTTCGAGACTAGACTCCTTATTTTAGCTTCTTTTAATTTAATTTATGTTCATAGGAAAGGCAATCAAATTGCCTATAAACTATCTTAAATTAGCTAATTAATCTAATTAAAAATTTATCTAATTAATCTATCCTAACCATCTAACCTAATCTAACTAAAACTTTAAATTTATATTTTTTTTTCTTATCTATATCTACAAACTTATCTATCTATATATACACATATGTATTTAAGCGAACAACTAGATTTTCACGGGTTGTAGTTATACGTTGTGTTTTACTATCTTCTGCTTTTGTAATTTAATTTTTTTTTTGAGTTATTTGTTTGATTTCCTTTCTTTACGTGATATCCTCTATTTCTACACTACAACCAATATAAAATGCGATAAAATTTTTAAATGATAATTTATTAAAATTATTGAAAACGTTTCTCAAAAAGGCCATATGATCTATTTTATTATGTATTTTCACAAATTTTCTTTCCTGGCTTTATCATTTTTTTTATATAAAATGATAAAAATAATAAAATTGGAAACTAATTGTTAAAAGCATTGAGGGGGTAACACAACAAATTCAAAGTAATATATACATATATATATATCCATATTTTATTATTTAAATTGTTGAATTTTTATCTATATATAATTATCTTATGATATTTGAATTGTATTTAAATACAATTTAATTATTTTAATAAATATATTCTTACATATTATCCATATTTAGTTATTTAAATTGTTAAATCATATCCATGTGTGATTATCTCATGATATTTGAATTGTATTTAAACACAACTGGAGCTGCAACAAAATTTATTCAATGTTTGAGTTATATTTATATATGATTTTGATAGCAAAATTTATAGCTGTAAGCAATTTTTAAAGTCTGATAAGTTCAAGGAGAAACATATATAATTATAAAGAGTTTATTCTAACTTGAGCTTATATGTTGTTTTGACTTAGTTATATTATTATTTGTATTCGTGAAATTTCATAATAAAATATAAAAAAGAATTTATCTCACCCCTGTATATATTTTTTGTCACTACTCAAAACCGTAGGCCGGACTGACACTAGGATCTAGGTAAGCTTAAGGCCTCCGAGGCCCATAGTAAGCCTAAACTATAAAAATCCATTTCTATTATCATTTGATTAAGGGAATAGTAAGCTCATATTATGACATTATTCATAAATTAATCAGAGTTAACATTTCTGATCCAGCCTTAATATTAAATACTGTTCACAGCTCGGGCCCATATCCATTTAATAAAAATATATTCTCATGTAAATATTTATTTATCATAATATGATCAAACTATTCCTATCATATAATCTCCAAATATTCAAAAAGAATACTTTACAATTTATTTATAATCATATGATAATTTCTTTTACATAACCAAATATTAATTAAACATCCTAACTGCGGAACCGAATAAAAATACTCGAAATAGCTTAAGTCAAGAAATAATTCATACTAACATTTTTAAGGTTCGAGATAATCGCTAATTCTCTGCGGAGAAGAAAGCAGAATTTTATAAACCAGCAATACTTTTATTCCCTGAAAAATGTTTATGGATGGGGTGAGTTTCACTAAACTTAGTGAATAATAATAAATAATGTAAACTCACACATTCAAGCAGTATGCTTTCACAATATATATAAAATGGGCATACTTCACAAGCACGTGTCATACATCAGCACGTTCAAACAAATCACATTCAGATTTTCACAACAGGTGAAAATTGGTCAGTGAAGTCACAAATCCACCTATTGGCTCCCGGCCAATTTTTATTATAATATATATATATATATATATATATATATATAACGGGGAGCAGATCCCCCATACCTGACCCACTAACCCATAGTGACACACGTCGTCCCAATTTCCATCCAGATACAAAAGCACATTATTTCACATCACAATTATTCACCAAATATATTCAATACAATAAATGCAACATATGAATGTAATCAAGGGCGAAAATTATATGAATTTATGGAACTGAAATATTATATATCAAAGACTGAGATTATAGAATTGAAATATTATATTTGGAAGACGAAGAATATCAATATAACAATAGAAATAAGAAATGATCCATAATTATTTTAAATAATATAAAGAGTATATGGTATGCATATGAAATGCATGTATGCAGGATGGTATGCACAATTTATTATTACTCACAGTGGCCGCAGAATAAATTCAGGTTTATCCTGGGTTCTGATTTGAAGAAGCAGTAGAAGAACTCGGTCGATCTAAGAAACATGTATAATAAGAAAAATACAATCAAATAATGACTCCCTTAATTAAAAATTAATTTAACAAATCTATCTATTTATTTTATTTTTCTGACTAAATTTTTAATATTATTTCCACAAAAATATAACTGTCTATCTATTTTAATATAATCCAGCTTTCTAAGATAACCATCTTGTATACTAAAAAATTATTCAAATAATAATTATAATAAACTCTATAACTATAATAAACCTTTAATTCAAAAATCCTCAATTATATATTTCTATTAATTCACTATATAACCTTACTATTTACCAGTAATTAATTTATTCATTTATTTTGTAGCTAGTCTAGATATCAATTTCATTTATTTCATCACAAAATATATTTACTCCAAATTATAATTTAACATCAATAATAATAATAATTCTATCTAATTAAAATCTTCAAATATAATTCGTTACCAATTTTACCAAATATTTATTTTCAACCCGAATTCGCTTAAACTCAGTAATCATATAAATACACTTATTTCACTAAAATTCCATTTAACGCCCGAAATAATCGTATCAATCTAATTTAATTCATAATTGATCAAATTCTCAAAATACCATTAGTAATATAATATTTCAACTTAATATATAAAAATCCATTTTTTCACGTTAATTCCTTTAATCATCCAAATAATTAGTTCTACCCTTTTAATATACTCCATTTATTTAAAATCCTTCAAATATATAACATTATTCCTTAATAAAGTAATTTTTATAATTTTGAAATCTTAACACTAACTAATTTAATTCCACAATTAATTTAATTTAATTTACTAACTCTCAAAATTAATTAAAATTCTTTAATGAATTTATTTACCAAATCCTCAATTAATCATCAATTACATAATTAATTAATTAATCAAAAATACTGAAATTAACTAATAACCCAATAATTAATAATTCATTAAAATTCTAACTATATACCTTTTAATTATAATAAAACCAAGCGAATAATAATTCAAAGTAATCGACTACTATAATTACTCAATTTAACTAATTAACTACTAACATCATCCCTAAAAATAATTAAATCCACCAATAATATAAAATCAACAAATAATCCATCAACCACCTAATTAATAAAACTAATCAATCAAAATACCAAAATTAATAATTAATATCCTTAATTAATATAATTCTAAACTAAAATTAATAAATCTTAACCTATAATCAAAATCCCCAAAGTTTCATCAATCATTAATCACAAAAATATAAAATTCAATCAAATAATTAATCAACTATCTCAATTACTCGATCTAACCATTTAATTACCACAATTATTCCTAAAATATTAAAATTCATCCAACTAATATAAAATCAATAAATTAACCTACCAACCACACAAATACTAAAATTAATCGACCAAAATAATTAATTACTCAAATAATAAAATCATTCAACCAAATATTCTAAAATTAACTAACTAATTAATAAAAATTTAACCAAATAAATTCTGAAAATTATAAAATTAATACCCAATAATATAAAAATCCCGATGATCGTTGAATTGAAGGAGGAGGAGACGGTGGCCGGTTGCAAGCTGGGCTTGCTGTGGTTGCTGGAACGGTGGCCAGCAAGAGGAGAGGAGCAGCTGAATGGGAGGCTGCTGATGGCGGGAGGAAGGGCAGCAGCTAGGTCTACTGGTTCACGCGTCAGAGGGAGAAGGGAGGAGCTGTTGGAGCTGGGCCTGTGTCGCGCAATGGAGGAGGGAGGAGGAGCAGTGGCTGCATGAGGAGGAGCTGAGCGTGGAGCTGCTGTGGCTGTCTGGCGACGCTGCAGGTTGCTGGCGTTGCGCAAAGAGGGACACAGAGAGAGGCAAGGAGAGGAGAGAGAAATTGAGAGAGAGAGAGAGAGAGAGCTGGAGCGGTGTCGGCGCTACTCCTGGAGAGGCAGTGAGGGGGTGGTGCGGCAGAGAGAAAGAGAGTTGAGAGGGAGAGTGTTTGGTTGTGAAGGAGGGAAGTGTCAATGAAGAGAAGAAGAAGGAAAATAAAAAGAAAAGAAAGAAAAGAAAGAAAGAAAAAGAAAAAAAGAAAAAAAAGTAAAATTATTAAAAAAAAAAAACAAAACATCCGACGTTAGATTATTAGGGTGAAAAAAATAATAACGCACAGTATTTTTTAAAAATATCCTATTCGGGTCTAATTTTAATTAACTCGGTCCAATAAATAAAAAAAATATTGATCTGATTTTTATTTGATTAACGGTTACTTGATTAATTTTAGGGAGAACCAAAATGGTTTTCAGTTCCTATAAATTATGTGGAGTAATATTATTAGCTAATAATTTAATAATTAAATTTAAATAAAAATTATTTTAAAATAAAAATTTCGGGATATTACAGTCGCTTAATCCCACCCCACCAGATACATCTACTACTAAACTGCATTATCAGCTTCAGCAAGTAAAAACCCAATTTTCTGATGTTTTTAGCGAAATTACCAAGCTACCACCTCATAGGCAAGCTGATCATCAGATATCTCTCCAACCAGGCCAAGGACCAGTTTCAGTTAAACCTTACTGCTATGGGCACTATCAAAAGGATGAAATCGAGCGCTTGGTGAAAGACATGCTTACTGCTGGAGTAATCCGCCCGAGCTCAAGCCCCTTTTCTAGCCCGGTTCTTCTTGTCAAAAAAAGGGATGGAAGCTGGCGGTTCTGTGTTGACTACTAACAACTCAACAAAGTCACAATACCACACAAATACCCCATACCTGTGATCCAAGAGCTGCTCGATGAACTTCACGGGGCTCGATTCTTCTCTAAATTGGATCTTAGGTCAGGATTCTTCCAAATTAGAGTTGCAGAACCAGACACACACAAGACAACATTCCATACTCATTCAGGCCACTATGAGTTCCTTTTGATGCCTTTTGGACTCACCAATGCTCCGGCAACCTTCCAAGCGGTTATGAATGATATTTTCTGTCCTCATTTACGAAAATTTGTTCTTGTCTTCTTCGACGACATGTTACAGCTCTTGCGGGACAATTCCTTGAAGACTGTCTTCTTCGACGAAAATTTGTTCCAACTTGAAGACTGTCTTACAGCTCTTGCGGGACAATTCCTTGCACCTTAATGGGAAGAAATGTTCATTGGGTCGTCAGTCAGTTGAGTATTTGGGCCACTCCATATCGGCTTGAGGTGTTTCCATGGACCCTTCAAAGGTCACTAACATACTTCAATGGCTCGTTCCAACATCTGTTAAGGCTGTCCGTGGATTCCTCGGACTTACTAGTTATTATCGCCAATTTATTCAACACTACGGTTCCATAGCTAGTCCTTTAACTACCCTACTAAAAAAGGAAGTTCAAGGCAATTTCTAATGGAACCCTATGGCTCAATCATCATTCGATACCTTGAAGGCAACTATAGTTTCATCTCCTATGCTGGCTATGCCTGATTTCTCTTGTCAATTCATAGTGGAGATTGATGCCTCTAAATCTGGAATCGAGGCTGTTCTAATGCAACAAAATCGACCAATAGCTTTCTATAGCAAAGCCACCGGAGATCCAGCCTTAGCAAGATCAGCTTATGAAAATGAACTCATGGCCTTGGTATTAGCCATCCGACATTGGCGTCCCTATCTGATTGGGAGGAAGTTTATTGTGCGGACCGATCAAAGAAGTCTTAAACACTTACTACAGTAAGAAGTTTCCACCCCTGCTCAACAATACTGGGTTGTAAAGCTAATGGGGTATGACTTTACTATAGAATATAAGCCTGGCAGATCTAATCGGGCAGCTGATGCTTTATCTAGACACGATGAGGAATTTCAAATTCAAGTGATATCTACTCCTCAATGGGTTGATTGGGACATTATTAACACGGAATCCAGTAGGACTCTCAATTGTCTCAGGTCATCTCTGACTTGAACAGTAACAAGCGACATCATCCTCATTTTTCTCTAATTCATGGCAGACTCTTCTATAAAGGAAGGCTGGTTTTGCCTGCATCATCTAAATGGGTACCAAAAATCATTGCTGAGTTCCACTCCACTGCCATTTGGGGTCATTCTGGTGCCTTCCGAACTTATAAGAGGATCGCCTCCAATTTCTATTGGTGTGGTATGATGTCCTCAATTCAAAAGTTTGTTGCAGCCTGCTTAACATGTCAAAAACACAAATATGAAGCCAAAAACCCAACTGGCCTATTGCAGCCCCTACCAATACCAGCAAGAATATGGGAGGATATATCAATTGATTTTGTTACTGGATTACCTCGGTCACATAGCGTTGACTATATATTTGTAGTAGTGGACCGACCGTCGAAATATGCCCACTTCATTCCATTAAAGCACCCTTTCACTGCCATCAAGGTCGCGGAGCTATTTGCCAAAGAGATAGTCAGACTACATGGAGTGCCTCAGACTATAGTCAGAAATAGGGACCCGGTCTTCTTAAGCCACTTTTGGATAGAGTTGTTTTGTTTATAAGGTACCCAGCTATCCTTTAGTAGTTCTTATCATCCACAAAGTGATGGCCAGACCGAGGTACTCAATCGGAGTTTAGAATCGTACCTGCGATGTTTCTCCTCTGAGCAGCCTAAGACTTGGTCGAAGTGGCTCTGCTGGGCTGAACTCTGGTATAACACAAATTTCCAGGGTGCTATAAAGAAGACACCTTTTGAGGCTGTTTACGGGAGGCCTCCCCCAAGTATCCAACACTACCTGCCAGGTATAACAAGAGTTGAAGCCCTTTCCCAGCACCTACAAAGCCGGGATGAAATACTAAGACAGTTGCGTTACAACTTGCATCGAGCCCAACAGCTAATGATTAAATATGCAAATAAGCATCGCAGGGATCTCCAATTTTCTGTTGGTGATAAGGAGTTTTTAAAGTTACGTCCCCACCGTCAACAATCTGTGGCTATGCGAGTTAATGCTAAATTATCTGCGTGATACTTTGGACCCTTCGAAGTCATTGGAAAAATAGGAGTAGTTGCATACAAGTTGAAACTCCCTTCAACATCCAAGATTCACCCTGTGTTTCACGTTTCTCAACTGAAGAGAGTTGTTGGTGACCATTCTGTTGTCGAGAGTTTACCGGAAGGATTGGAGGTGCAAGAAGGACCTATGCTGGAACCTGCTAAATTCTATCAAAGAAGATCTGTGCGAGATGGTAATCTACAGAAAACTCAAGTGCTGATACAATGGAAAGGGCAGAGTGAAGAAGAGGCAACTTGGATAGATGAGTCTAATTTCTCAATTCAGCTCCCTCACTTCTCCCTCGAGGACAAGGCTATTTTTCCAGCAGCAGGTAATGATAGAAAGGCTCATGATCCTAAACCATTCCTAGTATATTCTAGAAGGGGGAAATCTACTGAGGGCAGCAAAGGGAATTCCAAGCACAAGATTGAGGACCAAGAAATAGAGACACGTAAGCAGATTCCCATTAACAGCCTATTTAAAGAATGAAGATGAGAGAGAAAGGCATCTTGGTACAATTCAGTTATTTTGGGCAGGGCAATCTGCACGGGCAAAGGCCTGGGGGCTGATTTAGCCATTATTTTTCCTTCTTGTTATTTTCTTTTTCTGTTTCTTCTTCCTTGTAACCACAACAGATAGTATCAGTCAATTATTAACACAATCTATTTCCAGCTTCATCTCTTATGTCCTCTTCAATTCTCTTTTTTTCCCTTTTCTTGATCTGAATCAATGCTCTTATGTGTCTATGTATCACTCCTCCTATATATGCCTCTATCTCTCGCCCCTTATGCTTCTTTGTATGCCTAAGCTATATACAATGTACATATATATATAGGTGCACCACCAACCTAACCAATGGTGGAGATTGGGTGTGGTACCGTTTGATCCAACGGTGGTGGCTCACACTCTATAAGGTTTTAGGTTAGTCTGGCACCCCCAGCACCGACCTTGCAGCAGGCCTAAAAGTCTCTAGGCCCTTTTGTCGACATAGTTATTGTGTCTCTCGCCTATGTGCTTGGAAGGCCCTGGTATGCACTCGAACTCTATAGAGCCCCAACGCTCACCTACCTCACATTGTGGCTGCCTTGCTTGAGCACTTTAGGCTCGTCTCGTATACTCTAGGCTGTTCTAGAGTCTTCTAGTCCCTCGGCTCACCCATGGCTTGGCTGGCTTGCGCTATTGGCCCACGTTGCTTGCCCTAGGCTTGTCTATATAGCTGCATGCTCAGCCCCAGTGCTTGGCAGCCCAAGTTCATCTTGACTTAGATGTTGGCCTATCTCCCTTAGACAAATTTGCTCTAAACTCAAAATTGGCTCCAAAACTATCCCTTTGGGCCCTGAAACATGACATTGGCTTATGGGAAGAATCTTGGGTTGTGACATATTGCAAAGGCTACAACAACCACCTTCTCCAACGACCTCCAATCGAAAAATAGAGGCTGTGCCCCACTTTTCATAGCGAAGTCATGGTTCGACCACCAGTTCATCCATTCTCGATGGATTTTATGAACACAGAAGCAAGAGAGAGGGATAGATATTGTGATCTCTGGATCTCCATAGCCGGTGGAAAATTGCCTTCTATAGTGACTCTAGCACGTTAGGTAAAATGGATTCGGCATTTTTACTTCTATTTTGCAAGTTCCTTCCATTGATTTTGAGTTTAGCAATCAATGTTGCATGTTGTAGAAACTTAGCATTCCTAATGACTGTCATGCGAAAGGTTTAGGTTAAATCGCTATTGAATGAGCAAATAGAGATTATAACTTCATCGTTGATTAAGTTATATATGAATGGATAAGACTATTGCATATTTTGGGTGAAGAACATGGACTTCCCTAGCTATGGCATCTATTCAATTAAGAACTAGGATGGAATAGTTCAAATTTTTATTGCTTCTTTCACTTTAGGATTAGATGGTACTGAAGTTGTTGACCCATGCCTTGCAAGATGATTGAGTATATTAACGGGATGATTGCAAATATTGATGGAAATTTGAGTTTTTATTTTATTTTATTTTTCTACGGGAACGACAGCAGCTATATGGTCACATTTCTATGCGTTTCGATTGAATTAGGCTATGCGCTGAACTATTCATAGGAATGAAGAATTTGACATGGAATATGAAAGGGTGGCGTGGGCAGCAGCCGTGTTAGGATGCTGCTTCGATGTGAATTGAAACAATTTTGAGTTGTCAAGTTATTTTGCATTTTCTATGTTAAGGATGTATATAGTTACATTTATGCTTGATTAATGGATTAAACTCATAATTCTTTCAAGTTAGAGAGTTAACCTTTAGCCTACTTACTGAAAATGAGTAAAACTTATGAAACCTTAGTGAGGAAGGTCTAGTAGCATAAATATGAGATCACCTAGTTTAAGCCTCTATAATAATCTATAGAATTTATATTAGATGAGAAAACGACTATTTTAGGGGTGTGGTGATCAATTTAAATGAAGTCAAAGTATGTTGTTCGTCAATTGGTATTTAAATATGTAAATACAAAAATAACTTACAAATTGTTTATGTGGGTTAAGTACGAGAAATTGACAAAATCATTAAACAATAGTTATATTGATTGGATGATCATAACTTGTTAAGTTAATTGCACAATGGTAGGCTGTGTGGGTTTTGCTGCAATTTCGACAAGAGCCTTAGGTAGTGATGAATATATATTTTGAAATATATTTTCAACTAGTAACTTAAATTCAATTTTTGGTAAGAGATGGTTGATCGAATCATGCAACAGGATTTTTACTTTTGGTAAATTATGGAAAACTATTCTTCTTAATTATAGAAAATGATGTAACAACTTTTTGACTCCCATCTCATTATTTGTAATTAATCGACCAATGTGAAAATACATAAATGTCCATTTGACGAAATGGGATGCATCATCAAGTAAGGAATTGATTGAGATTTTTCATTTTATTACTTTTTGTCAGCCAAAAAAAAAGGAAAAGGAAAGAAGAATCGCTATGCTATAGAAAAATTACAATCAAACACCGAAATTTAACTAAAAGAGAAAGGGAAACACAATAAAATAATTTGTGAAAGTATTAAATACAATAAGATATACATTGTATCAATTAGGTAAGAAGATTACATTAATTAGGCGAGTATACAATCTATCTATCTTTTCCTAAAAATGGAAAATCAATAGCGATTAGAATTTCAAACTAATCGCTTTCTCAAAAGAAAATTGAGAAGCAAAAAATAGTCTGCTTTCTCTTTTTTCATCTTCTCTGCATAGCCATTCTGAATTTTGATTCGCGAGTAAACTTAGGGTTCTTCTTCTTCTTCTTCCATCTTTGGCTAATTGCTTAATTAATTATAGAGATTTGATTGGCAAAAACATTAGGTAAGAGAACAAGGACAGAGATAGATCACTAGCAACTAACTTGATTCAAACTTATGGACAGAATGTTAGTTTTAAGGATAACTTCTTTTGGTGAATTAAAAAGGTGTACTTGCTCCATGTAATTTTGAGACTTAAATGATATGTGTTTTAATATCGTTCACTTTAGATATGGGAAATGATTACTATTTATGAGAAATAGTAACATTTGGTGGAGTAAGAGCATATTTTAATTTTTTTTATAAGTCATTTTTGAGATATATGAAATATTGAGGATAATATGAATTACTTTATTTACAAGAAGAGTAAATTGTTGCCCTTGATAAGAAATAAATTTCCTTAATCTTTATGTGCAAAATAATGGAGCTTGTATTTTTGTAGCACCTCATGGTTTAGTATGGTATCAACAGGAATTGAATTCCATAATATTTACCCTTTGATACTGAAAGAACTTATTGAATTCTAAATGTTATATAAGTTATAAGCAGAGGTTTTGGTTTAATGAGAGATTCTATGCTTAAAAAAAAAGAGAAAAGAAAATGAATGATTTCTTCAAGAAAAATTTAGATAAATATGCTATATAAATATCGAGTCAAGAGGACTAAAAGAGCTAGTGAATGACTATGAATGTGAAGAGAATAATTTGTTCAATTATCAAATTGATGCTTGTATCAATAATTTGAATAAGTAAGAATGACTATGGTCATGTTAGTGTGTGATATTAAGGAGAAAACCAGTCATGAGAAGTTGAAAAGAGTATGACTTGACATAATATGATAAGATTTGAAAGGATGATAGTTATTGTTTGGCGATTCTTGATAAAAAAAATTCAAAATTCACGATTTATAAGAATAAGTGGAAATGGAGGTAATGAGTATTAAGTTATATATTTGTATATTTTAGGACTATATAAGCTACTTGTGTATTAGTAAAAATAATAGTTTAAGGTGATCTTATTAAAGTATGTAAATAATCATGTTAATATGAAAGGAGTTAGGGTAGTATTTAAAAGAGTCATTGGCTAGACACAAAAGGTTTATGAAATTATAGGGAATCACTATAATTTAGCGAGTATGATATGACTGGATGAGCATTATTTATGACTGGCGAGTATGATATCACTATATTTTACTTGGTGTTATATATCAAGTCTTCTAGAATAAGTAAATAAATGGAAATAATGTACTTATGTAGCATTTGCATGACATTGTTATTACATGTATTCATTTTATGGATAATAAGATTAATTGCTTTTTGCGACACCCTTTTTAGCAAAAGTTTGCAAATGTGAGTATATGTAAGCATGCATGAAAGTGTTTTAGTAGGTGTATATTCTTTGTTATTTGGTTATGCGGGTTTATTTATTAAACCACAAAGCATAACCTTTGAGTTTCGAAGATGGTTCTTAGTTTGAACTCTAGGGGGAATAAGAAGTGTTGTTAAGTGATTTCTATGCAAGACTTAGATATAAAAAAAAAATCTTTAAGATCTATATAGCTTGGGTAAATAATGAGATTATGGTATAATTATTGAATTTGGAGAGACTTGATTTTTTCTTGAATGATTATGCCCTCATATGAATACTTGGTTTTGAAGAACTTTACATAGACCATAAGAATATTAGGTATTAATCTTTTTGAGCGGAATGAAATTGAGACAAAGGAATTATGACATTTTTAATATTTGATTCAATTCAATTTCGAGGATGAATTTTCTTAAGAGAGGTAGAGTTGTAACGCCCAAAATTTTGAATCTTAAAATGATATTATTTGATTGGACTATGAAGAGTATCACCCGAAAAGGAAATAATATTTTATTTAGACTCGATAATGATATTGAGCATAATTAATATTTGTGAAGTTAATTAGATTTTATGTGATTGGTCTTAATTAATTTAAGTTAAGATATAAATTTTTCATGATAAATTAAGTAATAAATTATTGATGAATAGTAGTTTACCGATCTGTGAATAGTACCATTGGTTCGGGACTTGGTATTATTTCGATCTGAAAAAATTACTATTGATGTCTTTTATTTTATTTAATATATTTGGAGTATGTTTTTATGATTTAGGTGGGTAGAAAATATTTCATGAATATTTTTAGAGAATTTAAGTAATTAGTGAATAGTATTTTCTAGTGAATTAATATTAAGGAAAATTGAGAAATTATTTTTATGAGTTAATTTAATAAATATGTAGAGTTAAATAATAAATGGAGGAGAAGTGTTTGGTGATTATTTAGAGTCATTGGATGAAAATACTTGAAACTTAATCCTAGCCTTTCATTTGAAATAAAATTTAAGTAGGAAAATTGGACTTGAACTCTTCAAGTCAACTACCACTTTCCATAATTTCTCTTCTTTCTTCTCCATTAGGTGTGCCACTCCTTCTCTTCTTTCCACCATATTTCTTTCAACTTCTTACTACTAAACTATCACTAAACTACCAAATTAAACCAAAATCTAGTCATAAGACTTGTAGAATTAAGCATAAAAGAGTGGTATTTGGTGATAAAACTCAGGAATTTGGAGTTTACTACAAGTTCAAGTAAGTTGTGGTTTTTGACTCTAAGGATTTGATTAAGTAATTCATAGTTTAGATATGTTAGATTATGCACTAAATCATGCTCCACCTAATTCTTTGATTATTTTCATGATTTTGATATGTAATTTTTGCTATTTGAAGAGGTTGGAGATCATCCTTTAAAGACAAAGGAAAAGCTAAAATTTAAGCTTTTGAAGCTTATTTGAGCTTGTCTTTAAGATTAGTGCTGGTATTACTTTTATTCCTTTTCATTTCTTTAAGTTTTCTATTTTTAGCTTTTAATGTGATTTTTGGTAATTTTGTATGCTTTGGTGAAATTGATGGGTTTTGATTGTTTTAATGTGCTTTTGAATAAATTCTAAGCATGCTTGTATGTTTAAATGAAAAGGAAAATATCTCCTTCCTTTTATTTCAAGAGTGGCTAAACCATGTTAGGTTAAGGGTCTTGTGTTTTTATTGATTTCTTACTTGATTTTGATTTTGAAGTGTTATTTGAAAAGTAAATTTAAGGTGGTTTAAATCTTTGTTTATATTTTTAATGATTATGGACTTTACAAGACTTAAAGAAGGTATGATTTAAGTAGAAATGATTTTTATGTTAAAGGATTTTGGGTTAATGTTTTAATGGCTTTTATAAGTATTTACAACTTGCTTTTAGGTTTATTTGAATAAGGGGAAATCCCCTCCTTTGTGTTCATATATAGGTCGAACTACCTAAGAGTGTGAGGCTTGATTTCATTCCTTTTCGATTGATTTTCATGCCATTTAAAGTTATGTTAAGTATTTATTTAAAAAAGTAAGCTTTGACAGTATAAATATGAAAAGTTGAAAATTTTTCTTAAGTTGTAAGTTTATGATAATTTGAGAAAATGGTGTTTTTGGTAACAATTAAGTATACAAACGTTTTGCTTGATTTTTGATTCCAAAAGCGTTAGTTGATAAGTAATTATAGGTGGTTGAAATCTTTATCTTGTATTTAAATGTTTATGATTTTTATGAGTCTCAAAGAAAGCTTGATTTTGAGTAAAATGAGTTTTATGATTTAAATGTTTACAAGTAAGGATTTTAAGGTTTTATTAAGTGTTATTGATATGGAATTAAAGCTATTTGATGGAGGAAAACCTCCTTTCCTTTGAGTACATGAGGGGCCGAAGCACCTCAGGGTGGTAAGACATGATTTTTATTCTTTTATTGTTGATTTTGGTTCCTTTATGATATAATAAGTATGCATTTTGAATATGTAAGATTTGAATTTCATAAGTATGAAAAATGGTGAATTTCTTTAATAAAATTAAGAAAAATATGGTACATTTCTTTAATAAAATTGAGAAAAATATGTTTAAGTAAATATTTTGAAAATGTAAGTTTTGATGCATAAGTATGAAAATATGAAAATTTTACTAAGTTGTAAGTTAAGTGAATTTGAAGTAAAAATATTTAAATTATGAAATGATTTATGATAAGAAAGTTTATAAGAAATATTATAAATTAAGAAGTAAAGATGTGATTTTGGGCTCTTATATGTTTTGGTTGAAATGTGGTACGAAATGATTCAATTATGTAAGATGAGCATATTCGAGTTTGATGCCATGATATTATTAAGCTATGATCGTATGCTAGGCTCTAGATGTCTTATGTTTAAGTGGACACGCTTATTATGTATAAGTAAGATTTTGAAGCCTTCATGATATGTTTGGCTACCTAAGGCCAAATATGACATTTATCCTAAGTGTATATGAGTCCTATATAAATGTTGTAGAGATATAAGATTTGATTTTTATGATATTATTTATGTTTAATTAAAGTCAAGATATATGTAAACAAAAAGGTATTTTATAAGTTTTTTATTTTATCACTTAATGAATATGAGATTTCTTATTTTTAAGTTTTTAAAATTTACCCCTATAAAATAATGTAAGGATTATAAGAGTTGATTTTATCAAAATTTTGGTTTGGAATTATATGTTCTTAAATAGTAAGTGTTTTTCATAAATTATGTTAAAGTGAATTATAATTTATACATGAGTTTAAGATTTGGTTTTATGATGATTTTGATTTCTTTTGAATATTTGAAAGTACAACTTTATGTTTTAAAAGGTATATTATATGGTTGACTATTATCAGTTTAAGATTATGTAATTTTTATGATTTATATTTTAAGTTATGTTGCTTGTGCAACATGGAATTATTTATGTTTATGAGTACCACTGAGTTATATATTTAGCATATTAATTTTTATCACGCGTAGGCTAAAGGTAGTGAGTGTTGTCTGAAGATCCAGAGTGTAGCATCAAAGTTGAAGAACATCCTTGGCAGTAGTAGAATTTTGTTTATAAATTAAACGTGTAAAACCAGCTTAAGTCTAAGCCCCTGTCTCTTAGACTAAAAAAAAGTATTTCTTAAAGCTCGATCTCTCCCCCGGACGAACCATATAGCCAAGAGAAAGCATGAACCAGAATAGAAGAGCTTGCCCCACCCATAAGTAAATATTTTGTAGTAGCCTCATTATCACAACTTCTTCTACCCATCCTGTATATTGCCCTTTTCATTTCGTGACATGTATAGTTATTACTTAAGAGAAAATATTAATTGGGTTATCTAAATTATATGAGTTATGTGAATTTAATATTTAATTAATTAAACTTATATTAAAGAGTTATGTATGTAATTTAACCAACGGATGGATGTAGGAATAATTCTTAAGTTAGTAATGCATGGAGAAATTTTAAGATTTGTGATATATTTTAATGTCATTAGTTGATGATATAAAATTGAGATACTAGAATGTTTGTATGATATTGAGATTATAGAAGTGTTATAACATTATGTGATATATTAGAATTTGAAAAGGCTTAGAGTTTTAAATTGGAAATGCTTTGTTTTTATTTGTTTTGGCAAGCTCAGTTTTTAGGGAAAACTCTTGCAATTTTTCTGTAGAAATTTCCTAAAACATTTCAAAAAAAAAGTTAGTCACTTCTAATTTTTAATATGATCTGTATGTTAGCTAAGATGGTGCCTCCGGTACTAAATGTGGCACTCACCGTCTAATTCTCTGGGACTGGGCAGAGGGTATTACAACATATATTAACATGCCATGTATTGGATAAAGTTGCTTCTGATGATTGTGTGAATTGTAAAGGCATACACCATGGTATAAGTTTACCAGGATTTTTCAACCATAACAATAGAAATTACCCTTTTATGAATTGCCTATGCTTCTCAGAATCCATAATGTTTTCAAATAACTGAATGAATAAAATTGGAAGCATTTTCTAAACACACAAAAAGCTCTAATGTGAAACAAAATAAATAAGCATCACTAGAGGTGAGAAAGGAACCATTAAATAATATTTTTGTTCCATATAGATATAACCCAAGTCATGATCAGCAAGCTAAAACTATTTTAGACTAACAACAACCAAATTACAATCCAAATTCTATCAAAAGTTAAAAAAAAATTAGCATCACTAGAGGTGAGAAAGAGGCCTGCCATTTTTTGTTGGATATTGAGAGGAGGAGATAAAACAGTGAATGCAATATGACAGAGTTTTAGAAAGTAAAAATAGAGTTCATGGAAATACAAATCTTTTTTTCTTTCTTTTCTTCTTCATTTTTTACAAAACTCTCTCCTCTTAAGCCCTTAACTTTCAATTTTTTTCTTCTCTTTTACATTTATTGACAAGGAATGCTTTATATAGCAATATAACACTAACTTCCTACAAGTCAATACTAACTTCCCATGATTTAAGGAAGTTTTTCTCCTTGTTTATGGTTGAATTTATACTCTACCACAAATCCATTCACCATTCAAATATTCTAAAGATTTCATACAAAAAAAAAATTCGTAAAAAATAACAAAGCTAAGTTGATAGCACTTAGCATCACAACACCAAAGGAAGCTACTGTCAACACTCCTCCTTGATGCAAGTAATGTTGACTTGTAGCTCTAACAATATTTTAAAAGATTCTAGAGATTTCAAACTTGATTTTCTGCAATTCCTTAGCAAAATTTTAAAAGATTCCAACTCTCCCCATTGATGAAAGTTTATGCTAAACTTGAATTCTATATTTCTTCAAGTAGCTATAACACTAAAAATCATACCTCTTCCATTTGCATCATGTTTTGGACACAAGGCCGCATGGTGCCAAATGAAGACAATATAATTCAACTTTTGCATTAAAAGGTTTCTCTTTTTCTTTCATTTGATAAGGCACCTTTATTTTTCTTCTAAATTTCATGAAAAATTCCTCCTTGAACCAATGTTTTTTTTTTCAATTTAAGGACATGCCGATCCTCTTCAACAAAGTACAACAGTTTATGAACATGCTATGATCCTTTGAAAAAAAACCTTTGTTTTTTTTAGTTTAAGGACATGCTGGTCCTCTTCAACAAGATACAGCAGTTTAAGGACATGCCAAGGTCCTTTGAAAGATTCTTTTTTTCTTTTAGTTTAAGGACATGTTGTCCTCTTCAACGAAGTTTTTCAGTTTTAAGACATGTTGGTCCACTTAAAAGGTTTTACGTATGTAGTTTGAGGACTTATAGGTCTAATACAAACTAAAATTTTCAAGTAAAAGGAGTTTTTGGATAGCAAAAAGCATCACAAAAACAAAATATGCAGCAATATGGCAGCCTCTCAAAGATCATTTAACTCAAAAACAACAAACACAAGCCCCTCAAATATCATTGGAGCTCTGATACCATTTATTGGAGATTGAGAGTAGATAAAATAGAGAATGCAATATGGCAAAGTTTTAGAAAGTAAAAATAGAGTTGATGCAAATACAAATCTTTTTTTCTTTCTTTTCTTCTTCATTTTTTACAAAGCTCTCTCCTCTCAAGACCTTAGCTTTCACGTTTTTTCTTCTCTTTTACATTCATTAATAAGGAATGCTTTATATAGCAACATAACACTAACTTTCTACAAGTCAATACTAACTTCCCATGATTTAAGAAAGTTTGTCTCCTTGTTTATGGCTGAATTTAAGGTCTACCACAAATTCATTCAACATTCAAATATTCTAGAGCTTCCATACAAAAAACAATTCATGAAAAATAACAAAGCTAAGTTGATAGCACTTAGCATCACGGCACCAAAGGAAGCTACTATCAACATTTTCACATGCATGAACATGTTCCAAAACAATCTCTTGGAGCTATTTTTGAACCTCATCTATGGGTTGATAGACATCTATTATCTGCATCAAATTGACAACTATATTTAGCACTTAAAAGAATCCCTCGATAGCTAGCACAGTCCAAGAATGGACGATGGGCAAATAAAACAAATAACGGAAAAGAAATATCAATTGGGATACATAATTAATAAATGGAAACTAAGGGCAAGCTAATAACCACTATAACATCCATGCATGCTTGAGTTGAGAGTTTCAACATAGATTCTTGACAGCTATTTTTCGCAAGTGTACGAAATAGCAATAAGTAATAAAGAGTAAGTAGAGTATCGTCCCATGAAGATTGTATACCAAGTACCAAAATTATTTTAATCACTATTATTTAAACGATAATAAAGAGGATAATTATAGAAAAATAAAATAAAATAGTAGAAAAGAATTCAAGCAAAAGCATTTTAGTGAAAAGAAATCAAGGTTTAAAAACTACTAGGTATATTGATTTCACTTAACTCTATCCAATTTATTTTATTAGTTTGTTAATCAGTTTTAATTGTTCAAGTAGGGAAAACAACCATAAATTCACTAATAAGCTCTCCCGATATATTGTTAGCTATTTTAATCCCGTTTAATTATCTATCTCCCAATAGTGCAATCAAACATGAATTAAATCATTAAGTTTTATAGTTTGTTCAAGAATTCATAACCTAACGTCATTAAATTATGAAAATTCTCCATGAGTCAAATCATATAGCTTCCGCATCAAGTTATTATTCTCATGTAATTTATTACCCTTTTCTTATCAAAATCCCTTCTTCTGATAATGATTAATGAAATAAATCAATCTAGGGGATGGAAGCATTAAGTTCAACAATAAATTATAACTTGAATAAAGAAAAACAAATCTAATATCATAAATCGGGGTAGAGGTTATGTAACTCCCCAAAATTTTAGATCTTAAAATGATATTATTTGGACGGGTCATGAATGGTATCACCCGAGGAGAAAATAATATTTTATTTAGACCCGATAATGATATTGAGCATAATTAATATTTTGGAGTTAATTAGATTTTATGTGATTGGTCTTAATTAATTAAAGTTAAGATGTAAATTTTTCATGATAGAGTAAGTAATAAATTATTAGTGAATAGTGATTTATCGGTCTGTGAATAGTACCATCGGTCCGGGACTTGGTATTATTTCGGTCCGAAAAAATTACTACATGTGTCTAATATGTTATTAAATATTTTTGGAGCATGTTTGCATGATTTAGGTGGGTGAAGAATATTTCATGAATATTTTTGGAGATTTGCGGCAACTAATGAATATTATTTTTATTGTGGTATATTAAGGAATAAATGAGTAATTATTTTTAGTGGAATTAATTTAATTAAATTGGGGAGCTGAATAATATTTAGAAATGAATTATTTGAGAAATATTTAGAACCATTGGATGAGATTTACCTAAGACTTGATCTTGGCCATTGATTTAGCATGAAAAGAGGAAGCAAAGTTTAACTTTGCTACTTAAGTGATCTACACATTCTCTTTCTTCTTCCTCCCCATTCTCCATGCCATTTCTTCCTCTCTTCTTCTTCCTTCATTTCTTTCATTTTTCTGCCACAAATCTCCATTAAACCACCTAATTAAATCATAGAAAAGTAATTAACTCTTAAGAAATAAGTGGTAGAAGCTTGAATTTGGAGCTGCTAAGCTTTGGATTTGAAGTTGCCATTAAAGAGGTGAGTTGTGAACTTTTGGGTTTTTGTGATTTATTAGGTAGAATTCTAGGATTAGTCATGAAATTAATGCATTAAGTCATGCTCATTTCTTTTCTAGTGTTAATTTTTGAATTTAATGTTATTTTCTCCTACTTGAAGAGGTTGGTGAACCCTCTCACAAAGGCAAGGAGAAGGCCCAATGATAGAGTTTTTAAGCTTGTTTAAACTTGAAAAAGAGGTTAGTGCAATAATATTATCATTCCCCTTTCATTTTCTTAAGTTTTCAATTTTAGGTTTTTGAAGGAATTTTGAGAACTTTGTATGTTTTGGTTAAATTAATGATTTTTTATGTTAGAGGTGTACTTAGGTGGGATTGGAAGTCATTTTTTACCCTTTTATGATTTCCATCCGTTTTTGACTTCTTCATGAACATTGTATCTCTATTTCTCAGCTTTCCAAAACATCCTCTTATGTTTAATTCCAATACTTGTAGCTCAACTTATGATTTAAATACCAAAACTGGTTCTGTTATGGTGTCTTACATGTAAATCCGAATTGATTGTCTCTTTTGGCCACTAAAATGGCAAGATAATATCTTGTGTTCTTCATAAAAGTTGTATTTATACTTCTTATCTTTCTAAATCATCCTCTTGTGTCTAATTTGAATACCTATAGCTCAACTTATGATCTTTATACCAAAACTGGT